>JAPFBE010000160.1:40390-104959 GCA_034336665.1 Luscinia megarhynchos | reverse complement strand
TACCTGTCGACCTCAGCCCGTCTGAACTCCATTTCTGCCTCTTCTCTGTTCCAGCGCAGGGCATTCATCTCCCTACGTACACACCCACGTCGCTGTCGAACCTCGCGTACTCCTGCCGGTTGCTGATGTACCTCACCACAGACCTCACCTTCTCCGTACCGTTAATGAAGTGCCACTCGCCCTTAAACATCTCCTAGAACAGCCCTGTGTGTGCAGGACACAGGTCAAAGGGGTTCCCCCACGGACCCCCAGAACCCCACAGAACTCCGGTGCCACCTCGGACCCCCACCCCGCACCCCCTGTGCCCCATGGCCGCCACGGGACCCTCCTGCCCGCGCTCCCACTTCCTCTTTTGGCCCTTCCCCCATTTCCCCTTTCACATCGTCTACCCTCTCTCCTCCAGCCACTCCCAAAATCACTTTTGGGGTCCCATTCCGCCACTTTTGCCCTTTCCCACCCTTTTCCAGAATCACCTGAGCCCCCCCCGCTCAGTTTTTGGGGGTCCAAACTCCCCATTTTCTCTCTTTTCCCCCCCGTCCCACCGCCTCTCGCCCCCCCTCCCCTCCCCCCGCTCACCCGAGAGCTCCGCGCCCGCACCAGGGGGTGCTCCCAGCACCACCAGTGTCACCAGTCCGGCCCCAGCTGCTGCCACTCGCCCCACGGCCAGCGCCGAGCAGGAACCGCCCGCCCCGAAGCAGCTCTTCCTAGCAACCAATGAGTCACCAGCCCTGCGCTATCTGATTGGCTGGAATTTCCTAGCGCACTCGTTTTTTGAAGGCTCTACCCGGCAACTAAATAACAATGCCGCTCTCACATTGGCTGTACGGGTTTTGGGGAGCTGCGGCCCCCACTCCCAGTCCCCTCCATTTCCGAGCCGCTTTTGTGGGAGCAGCACCGACCCTTCCCAGTTTCCCGGGACCCCGACGAGCCATGGATTGAGCGCGGAGCCTCCCGGGGCTGCTGCTGCTGGCTCTGATCCTGCCCGGGATTTGAGGAGTCCGACGTGGGATTTGGGGTTCCCTGGATCTTTGAAAATTTCGAGATAGAAGGGGTTTAGGGGGTTCGATTCCTTTTTTGGGGGGTGTTTTGGGGGTTTTAGGGATTTTTTAGGGAAGGGTGTCGTCCCATTATTTTTGGCTGGGTGTTGGGGTTTCTCCTTTTTCCGAGATTTTGGGGGTGGGCTGTGGCCAAATTCCTTATTTACCAGAATTTTGGGGGCCTGGGATTTCCCAAACCCCATGTTCCAGGGACGTTTTCGGGCTGGACATGTCCAAACCCCACTGGACCCAAAATTCGGATATCTCGGCATTCCCAAACCCATTCTTTGCCAGGATTTTCATACTTTGGGGCTACACAAATGGCCTTTTCCCAGGACTTCTAGTGACTGAGGTTGCCTAAAATGCTATATTTCCATGATTTTGAGGTTTGGGAGTGCCCAAATTTTCCTATACTGAAATTTTGGTAAACTGGGTGCTCCCAAATCCTTTTTTTTTTTTTTCCCCGTACTCAAAATTTGAGGACGTTGGCAATCCCAGATCCCTTTTTTCAAGGATTTTGGGGATTTGGGCAGGTGGGAGCTCAGCTGTGCCCAGAAATGTGTCCCCAGGTACGCGAGATCTCAGCGGCGCCCATGGCGAGGGCTCACCTGATGCCAGGGACCCACCAAAGCTGCTCTGTCCCTGACCCTGGCAGCCGCCCAGGGGACAGAAAATGGAACCGAGGGTTCCTGGGTGGGGATAAGGACCGGGAGAGATCCCTCAGCAAACTCCGGCACGGCCACAACAGACCCAGCCTGGGCGCAGCGAGTGAATTTATTGCCACATAAATCATAGCAACACAAGGGGAAGGAAAAGAAATCTCTCCAACAACTTCCCCCCAACCAACGGGGATCACCTGGAACAGGGATCACCACGACTCTGGCCAACGGGGCTCACTGGGGATCATCCAACACTGATCCTACCATGGGGGATGGAGCTGGAGCAGAGCACGAAGCTCTTCCCACACTCAGGACACTCGTAGGCCTCTCCCTGGTGTGGATGTGCTGACAGGTGATGAGCTCAGAATTCCACCTGAAGGTCTTCCCACATTCCAGGCCTTTCTCTGGTGTGGATCTTGTGGTGCTTGGTGAGGTTGGAGTTCCAACTGAAACTCTTCCCATATTTCCCACATCCACAGGGCCATTCCCCAGTGTGGATGTTCTGCTGTTTCCTCAGTTGGGAGCTGTAGCAGAAGCTCTTCTCATTCCAAGCACTTGTGGGGCTTTTCTTCCGCCTCCTCTTACATTCCAAACACTTGTTGGGCTTTTCTTCCTCCTCCATCTAGCCCTGGCTTGGGAATGACAAATCCTGGTTTGAGGGGGAAAACGAGGTGGGGGCTCCTTGGGCTGGGGGCTCCTCCTGCCCAAATCCTTCTTTAGAATGTAGGAGGTGTCTTGTGTCTATAAAATTCTCCAAAATATCAAGGTTCAGCCCAAAAAACCCCTCCAAGGTGTTCCCCATCTCTGATCTCTCCACTTCGGGGTTCCAGATGTTTACTTTCCCTGGGATGACGGGGTCCAATGGCTCCAGGGGTTCCCCTTCTCCAGGGTCCTGCTTAGGGATGATCCAGGGGCTTTGGGGGTCCGTGGGGTCCATTCTTCACTGATGCCCCGCTTTGAGATCCCTGGGATCCCAGGGGTCCCTCCTCTCCAGATTCCTCCCCGTTCCAGGCTGCCGGGGGCCCCCCAGCTCTGGAATCACCCCTCTCTGCTCTCCCTGCTCTGGAGGTCCCAGGGGTTCCTCTCCTCTGCTCTCCCAGGGCTCCCTAGCACCAATGTCCTCCCCCTGCCAATACTGGGCAATGGCCACATGGACCCCCAAAGATCCCCCAAGGGGCTTAGCTTTGGGGTCCTGCAAGATCCAAACATACACACAGAAAAAACCTCCCAGGGACGCCACACGATATTTGGGGCTCAATTCTGCAATCTGCGAGCTCCAAACACACCCCAATAAAAACATCCTCTCGGGGACCCCCAATAGATTTGGGATGAGCTTTCCCTCCCCGGCCCCCGGCAGGATGCGCTGGGGGCGATGGTCCCGTGGCCGGGGGTGCTGCAGCCACAGGGGGCACTGGAACCTCCTGTTTCTCCTTCTGTGCCTGCTCCTGCTCCTCCTCTTACTGCTCCTCCTTTGTCCTATCTCCCTCCTCCTCCTGCTCCTCCTCCTGCTCGTCCTCCTTCCTGATCCCACCTCCTCCCCAATTTCTGAATTCTGCATATTTAGAGTGGAGAACCTTGCTTGTTTTTAGAACTAGAACAAAGATCCCAGATGGAACAAGCCTTGCTGGTTTTAGTCAGAAGCATCAGTGACTAAAGGTCATGTTTCCTTTGGTTTTGTCCCGTCCTTGCTCCTCCTCAGTGCTCAGGCTGGACTATGGGGTGTCCTTGTTTGCTGCATTTTCTGAGTTCCTCTTGGATCCTTTGGGCAGTGGGCTGTGCCCTGGGAGGATTCTTTGTGCTCCTTTGTGACACAGGAGAACCTTCCAAGAGGTTTTTGCGTGAGCTGCTGCTGTGGTGTCACAGGAACATTGCCACATCCCAGCGGTGTTCCCATTGCTGTGGGACACAGAGGCCTCAGTGCCCAGAGCAGCTCTGGGTGCCTGCTGATTGCCGGGGGATCCTCCTGCCCTAGGCATTCCAGCAGCCAGCCCAGCCCTGACGTGTCCTCCTGTGCTTGCAGGGACACAGTCTGCAGACGTGTGCAGCACTGCCACAATGATCCAGCAAGTGGCTGCTGCAGTTTGCACTCTGTACACTGTGGCTTATTCGGGGTATTTTCTAATCCACTTGGCAAGTAAGTCGAGTTTTTCCCTTGGTGCAACGTCTGTGGCTTTGGGCTTGCTGTGTGCTTTCTGTTCTTCCTCCTCTGGACCTGAGCTGACTCTGTAACCAAATTGCCATGAAGACTCCATTGGTTTGGGAGAGCTCCTGCCAGCAGCTGCAGCTCGGAAAAGGGGGTGTCTGCAGCCAGCGAGGCGTTTGCAGTGAGGCCTGGGGGGTTCTGTTCCCTCAAGCAGGGCATCTGTGGCACTGGAGCCTGGAACTGCCCCTTTAGCTGCTCCAGCCAAGAACTGACACAGCCCAGCATTTTGTGCTGTTCTCTTGCTTGCTCTGTGAAGGGACTATGGCTCCTGCAGGGATGCTGTGAAAGCAAAATGCTCTCTTGGGCTGGCCTTGCTCCGTGGCATTTCCCACCACAGACAATCCTTTTCCTACCAGCATCTGGTTCATGTTCCCTCTCCCATTGCAGGGCACCTCATGCGTGGATCTCAAGCAGCTCCTCCTTCGGTGAGTGGGAAGAAACCTTTGGTGTTCAGAATTGTGCAGCAAGTTGTGAGCTCTGTGTGTGGCAGCCCAGTGCCAGCTGGGAGGCTGAAGGAAAGTTCCTGTCAGGGTCTTTGCAGCAGCAGCAGCAAAGGGATCCCTGGCAGTTTTCTCCTTTTCTGCTGAAGAGTTTTAGAAGAGCTGCAGGTTTGGTTTTGCAGGCAGAAGATTGGCCTTAACCAAGGTGAAATATCAAATTCCCAACAATAAGTGGCAATGTCAACTTTAGCCCATTGTTAGTTTGAACAACTCTGAACTCTGTTTCTGCTTAGTGCAGCTGGATGTGTAGCTGAGGATAAATAAGGTGATAACTGAGACAGAACTTCCTGTCCCTCATGCTACTGTCTGTCCACAGGGCACAAAAGCTGCATCAGCACCTCCTCTGGCTCCCTCAGCTTCCAAAGAGGAAGAAGGCAGCAGTGAGCTTCCCGTTGTTCTGGGGGACGAGGGCGAACACCCCGTGCTCTGGGAATACAACAGCAAGGTTCCTGCAGTGTGGGACAAGGACAGTGGACATCTCCCGGCATGGGAGGAGGATGGTGGATGTCTCCTGGCATGGGACGAACACAGCCAAGCTCCCACGGCGTGGAATGAGGGTGACGGAAATCTCCCAGTGTGGGACGAGGACAGAGGACATCCTGTGGCTTGGGAAGAGGAGGGTGAACATCTCCCAGCACGAGATGGGGATGGTGAACCTCCCATGGCTTGGAAAGATGATGGCGAACCTGCAGCATTTTGGGAAGAGGACGGGGAACCTGCAGCATTGTGGGAAGAGGACGGACAACCTGCAGCATTTTGGGAAAAGGATGGAGAACCTGCAGCATTTTGGGAAGAGGATGGGGAACCTCCCTCTGCTTGGGAAGAGGACACTGAACCTCCTTCCTGCTGCAGGATCCTGGGCTGAACATTGTGACAGCAGCACAGCCCTGCAGCCAGAGGGGAGAGAGGAGTGGTGCCTGATGCAGCTGAGTACGTGTGTTCTGTTCTGTGTGCCAGAGAGGGTGCTGTGTGTGTGTCTCAGCATGAGCTGCACCCCGTGCTGCTCTGCAGCTGAATGTCACAGAGCCATTTCTTGTCCTTCCCTAGCTAAGACCAAGGGGCTCACGGCCCCAGGGGGTGGGGCTGCATTCTGGCTCTGCTGCAAGGCAGGGTCTCCATCTGGGAGGGAGCATCTTCCACGTGGTTTCTTTCAGGGAACATCGTGAGCGTGGGGAAGCCTGCTGAGAAATACCTGGAACTGGAGCAGATTGGCCAAGGGTAAGTGCATGGCAGTTCCTTCTGCACAAGCAGGGCCCCGGTGTTTTGCTGATGCAGAATCAAGTGAGAAGTCAGGAGAGCTCCAAACACCTTCAGACACTGGGCTATGATCCTGCTGTCTCTCAGTCCTAATCAGAATTGGTAACTCGTAGTCAAAGGCCCCTGAGGCTGGCAGTGTCCTGCATGCAGCAAGGAGCAGGACCTGGAAGATCTTCTGTGCCTTAAAGAACAACTCGCCATCTGGTGACTCTCAGAAAACAGTTCTCAAGAAGAACTAATAAGTGCTTTTTTCAGCACAGGTAGTAAACCCCATACATTCAGTAACAGACACAAAGCTGCTGCACTCAAGGGGAAAATGCATCACCTGTCTGATTGCAGGGCCCTTGTGGATCCTGCAGGTCTCAGGCAGGAAATGCAGAAGGATTAAATACATTCTTTGTCAGTTCTTTAGAGACCCATCCCCCCACTTCAGGTTTTGAACTAAAGGAATTCAGTGTGGACATTTGGGAGCTGCTCCAGCCCTTTTCCTTCATGTTGGGCTCAGTTTTCTCTTGCACACCTTGTCTGGCAGATGGCTGGTGGCTGCTGCTCTGTTGTTGGAGGGGTTGATGCACTCAGGTGTTCTGTGAATGCTGCAGGCAGCAGAGATCTCCTGTCTGGGCTGGCCTTCACTCCCAGGCCCTAAAGCCTTCTTTCTTCTCTGCTGTTTTGTCTCCAGGGCTTTCGGAGCTGTTTATAAAGGACTCGACAGGGCCACTGGAGGAGAGGTCAGTGCTGACACACCCAGCACGGCTGGCAGCTCTCGAGGGCTTTCCCCTCTGCTGGGAGCTGTGGCTGCAGCTCTGGGGGCCCAGCAGAGCTTTCCTGCACAGGCTGCTCCTCTGAAGGCAGAGCAGTGTCACCTTCAGAACACAGCTGGGACACACTTGGTCCTTCTGAAGTGCCCAAAGGAACACAAGGAGGACAGTGGTGTCTGTCAGAGCAGGATACGCTGGCTTGACCTTCACATCTAAAACCATGAATGCTTCAGCTGGTGGAGACTGAGGCCCAGCTTATCTTCATCCCAGCCTTGGACAGGAACACTCTTTAGCAGTTTTTCCATCCTAATTTTCATGTCAAAGGATACCTCACAGCCTAATTAGGGAGAGATCCTGCTTGGGCTCAGTTTGGGGTTTTAGTCCTACTGCAGCTGTTCACAGAGAGAGAGGGAGAGAAATGAGAAGATCAATGTCCAGAGCAAAGCTCTCTCCTGAACCCTGCAGTTGTGTTTGGGTCAGTGTCAGTGACAGCCTGTGACAATGGATGTCTGTGTTTGCTTTGTTGCGCAGTCCCAAACAGAGCAGCAGCATTTGAAATCATGACCAAATCCCATAGAATTGCTAAAGGGTTCTGGGCTGTTTTGCTGTTTCACAGGACCAGAATTACCTCCTGCTTGCAAAAATGTGTTTAAATAATAATGATGATGATGATCATCATCAGGGTGGTGGTAAACTAAGGCATTTGAGAAGACTGTAGATGCAGGAAATGTCAGAGCTTTGAGGCTGACAGCTGAGGGATCATTTCTGCAGAGCTTACAAGGCCAAATGTCTCTGGCCACGTGTCCTGTAAGCAGCCCCCGTTGAGCAGAAGAATGGGCTGTGGGAATGGCACTTGCTGAGCTCTGCTGTCCCATCCCAAGGCAGTTTGGCACAGCCTGGCTCTGTCACTCCAAAAAGATTCTCTCCATGTTTGCTGTGGTCTCCTGCCACAGACCTTTCCAGTTAAAGGTCTGCACTATCCCTTCAGGTGGCCATAAAGAAAACGAGTCTCAGAGACCAGAACTGGGAACGAGTTGTGAATGAGGTCCTGGTCCTGAAAGGCAAGAAGAACCCCAACATTGTCAACTCTTTGGACAGGTGAGTGCTCCAGGTCTTTTCCCATGCAAGGGTCCTGCGTGAATCTTTCATCCATAGTCTGTTTTGAAAAGGCCTGACCTGGCCATATCTTCCCAAAACAACAGCCGGGCAGTTCACTCCCTCCATGCTTTGGTTTTTTTCTTCAAGTTGACTCCTTTTCCTGTGTCTTATGACAAGTGCTGATAAACCACGGCAGAAATTATTTCCCTTGGCTTCTTCTTCCCAAATCTTTTCCATTGCTGCAGATGCCAGGAAGTCCAGGTTTCCAGAAATGCCTCATATGCCCATTTTTTAATGGCCTTGCCTGTTTCTGAAGGGACTTTGTGCAAGGTTTTCCAAACAGCTGATAACTTTTGTCCCAAGTGCTGTATGGCCTGCTTGCCTGGATAACTCTGGAAGCTGTGTTGCCTTGCTCTGGAGGGAATGGTGAAACTGATGAGTTCAGATGCTGAACCAGCTGGGGGCAAGTGTTGTGGTTCCACATTGGTCTGGGCTGTTGCTAAACTGCATTTTCACTTGCTTGCCATCTAAAGCATCTCCTTTCTCACAGGTGTCTCCTTCTCTTTCAGACTGTGCAGATTCCAAGGCCTGTGCAGGCTGGCAGGAATGTCTCTCCATCTGATTCTGTTCTCATTGACAAGTGACCTGGAAACAGAACTCCACCTGAGGCTTTTCCATGAGGGAATTGAGCAGTGCACATTCATCTCCATGCCATTGTTTTCCTCTTCCAGCTTCCTTGTTGATGAAGATGTCTGGCTGGTGATGGAATACATGGATGGAGGAACTTTGCAGGACATTGTCAGGCAGACACGCATGGCTGAGGGAGAGATGGCAGCTGTCAGTCGGGAGGTGAGGGATCCTGCTTGTGCGTCCCACGGCTTGGACACGATGCTCCTTCCAAACAGGGTGTGAGAACAGGAGTGGCTCCACGCGCAGGTCTTTGTTTCTGTGCTGCTTTTATGAATTTGAGAAGAAAGAGCCTCTGAAGTGAACGGCCTGCCGGTATCACTACACTTCCACTCTGTCCTTGTCCTCTTTCCTGCTGTTGTGGTACTCTGTCTGTCTTTTTTGGATTTGATTTGCTGTTCTCAGCTTTGCCTTGAACCATTTGCCTGGAGTTTGTCTGCACTCTCTCCTGGCCTGTCACAGCAAAGCTACTGCAAGGAGAATTCCAAACTGTCCTTTCCTGTGTGATTATTCTGGCCATTGATTTTTACCCTTGTGTTTCTTGTTCTCTCTCAGTGTCTGCAGGGCCTGGATTTCCTCCATTCCAACCAGGTGATCCACAGAGATCTGAAGAGCTCCAACATCCTCCTGGGAATGGATGGCTCTGTCAAGCTGGGTGGGTGTTCCTGGCCAGGCACAGTGCTCCCGGGGTGCAAGTGTGAGGCTGTGTCCCAGTTAGGGCCAGAGTGCTGCTGGGGGCACTGCCCAGCCCCTGCTGCCAGCTGAGAGCGGCTGCCCTGTGCAGAGCTCAGCAGAGGAGCAGGGTGTCAGCAGTGGCTTTGCTCTGAGTATGGCCCTTCCAGAGGGACGGCAGTTGGAATCTAAACTTCAAGGGAATCAGTAAAAGCCCCTGCATGAACGCTGAGGGTTTCTTTAAGGGTTCAGTTCCATCATTCCTTGGCCACAGCCCTGAGGACTTTTCCAGCTGACTTCACTACTGCATTCTCAGACTGAGAGTGGGGAATCTTTGTGCTTGGTTTCCTCATCCCAGCTGTCTTTGACAGTGCTTGTTTCTGTCCTCAGCTGATTTTGGCCTCTGCACTCAGCTCAGCCCTGAGCAGGACCAGTGCAGCTCCATGGTGGGCACTGCTCACTGGATGGCCCCAGAAGTTGTGACCAGGTCTCCTTATGGCCCCAAGGTGGACATCTGGTCCTTGGGCATTGTGACCATCGAGATGGTGGAAGGAGAACCTCCTTACTTCAAGCAAACAGGGGCTATGGTAAGAGGCAAATTCTGCAGTGTTTGCAGAGGCCTGTGAGCACAGGGTGACCCTGCATGGGGAGGAGCAGCTGGAGGTTTCTGCACTTTGGAAAGGGAATTCTCAGAGCACTCGAGCCTTTACACAGATGAATATTCAGCAGTCTCCAGCAACAATTGGCTTTGGGTTTTCAGTTGTTACAGCTTTTCCCTCTGTAAGGATGACCTGAAAATGTGAAACCAGTGTATCAGCTCTAATGTTATCTTGCAAAAACCCCCCAAATCAACCCCAAAACCCACCCTCAAACCCAACAAGTTTTTTGAAGGAGTTTCTAAAGGAGGTTTTGTGAGATAAACTCTCTCCTGATTTTTCTCACAGGAAAACTTGTATAAAACATGAAGATGATTGCTTAACATCCCCATAGACCAACATATTTCCTTCCTAGTCCAAGCTATTTTCTCTGTCATCAAGCCTGAGCCAAACCTCCTGTTCCTTGCCTGGCAGTTTCTGGGATGGGGCATCAGGAATGCATTTACTTCAGTGTCAGTGGCGCTGCAGACACGTGTTTGATGTAAGAATCCTTTGAAATTACACACGTGGACCACACTGACTCTTGAAAACGGCCTGTAAAGCTGGTGTCCATATTTGGAGAAGCAAAATGTGCTATTTCTGATGGAGGTTCCTACTAACAAAGTCAGCCAATGAAACTGGTTCTCAAAGCAAGATCATTTGGATGTTGCAATGGCTGTGGCTGCATCAGGGTTTGGGGTTTTTGGCTGGCATAGAAAAATGAACCGTGAGCAGCACCTGTGCCAGGGAGCAAACTGCCCCTGGAGCCGGGGCTGAGAGCCCGGGCTCGCTGTGAGCACTGCGGGGGTGTGCAGGGAGCTGGCAGAGCGCCGCGTTTGCTGTTCCCGCAGGCTCGCGCTCTGATCCGGCAGAACGGGACCCCACAGCTGCAGGAGCCCCGGCGCCTGTCGGCTCTGCTGCGGGACTTCCTCGAGTGCAGCCTGGAGCCGGACGAGGAGCGGCGCTGCTCTGCCCAGGAGCTGCTGCAGGTGAGGGCGAAGCGGCTGCGGGGGAAGCAGCAGCGCGAAGGAGCGGTTTTCTGGGAGGCCTCCCAAGAAAATAATCTCTGAATGTTGCATTTGAGCTATAAGAGAGCGGTGAAAAGGATAATGCAACATAGTTCATGTAATGGAGAAGCAAAAGAGAGAGCTTTTATTTAAAAAATCACTACACTTGTATAGGGTAGTTCGTGCCATACAGAATAGAAAAAGCTCATTGGTACAAGAAGGAAACACCTCTTTGAAAACATGCTTTCATGAAAACATCACATCTCTCACGTTTCCAGCAGGTGTTTAATCATTGTTATAATTTCTTGTCCTTGAGCAGCCGGAAAAAGGGCTGCTTTCCTGGCTCCCAGCAGTATCCTAATGACATCCGATAATCTCCAGTCTTGCTGCTTTTCACACGTAAAGCAAGCAGAATCCTTGCCTGGTTTGGCTTGGCTGGGTCCTTTCAAGGTCACCTGGACCTCGTGACCCGCAATGAGTAGGGACATCTTCAAGTGGATCAGGTGGCTCAGAGCCCTGCCTGATCTGGGCTTGGATGCTTGCCGGGAGGAGGCACCTCCCACATCTCCGGGCACCCTCTGTCAGTGTTTCCCCACTCTCCTGGTAAAGAAGTTCTTCCTTAGACCTCATCGGAGCCTGCTTCCCTCTCTTGAGTTTCAAACCATTCCCTTTGGTCCAGGAACTTGACTCTGGAATGTAATGATTAATTTCTTTCTTTTTTATCCTTTGGGCAGCACCCATTTTTATCATCAGCCAAGCCTCTCTCCAGCCTGACCCCTCTGATCACTGCAGCAAAGCAACCCTGGGTGCAGCAGAGGAGATGAAGCACTTGAGAACGGCTTTGTGTTACAGTAGTTAGGACAACTGAGTTATGGTAGTTAGCACTGCTAGTTAGTTAGGGTCATTAGGACAGTCTGTTTATTATGGCAGTTTTTTGAATAAAAACTTGTTAAACCTCAACACCCTGGTGTCCCTTCCTTCTCCCCCAGTGACTCAGCTGCCCCGAGCAATGTGAGGGGAGAGCGGGCCCAGCCTGGCCCAGAGCTGAGCCTCAGCAGAGCCCTGGCAGAGCCCAGAGCTGCCCCAGCAGAGCCCTGGCAGAGCCCAGAGCTGAGCCCCAGCAGAGCCCAGAGCTGAGCCCAGAGCTGAGCCCTGAGCCGAGCCCCAGCAGAGCCTGGCAGAGCCCAGAGCTGCCCCAGCAGAGCCTGGCAGAGCCCAGAGCTGAGCCCTGAGCCGAGCCCCAGCAGAGCCTGGCAGAGCCCAGAGCTGCCCCAGCAGAGCCCTGGCAGAGCCCAGAGCTGAGCCTGGCAGAGCCCAGAGCTGAGCCTGGCAGAGCCCAGAGCTGAGCCCAGCGCTGAGCCTCAGCAGAGCCTGGCAGAGCCCAGAGCTGCCCCAGCAGAGCCCAGAGCTGAGCCCAGAGCTGAGCCTCAGCAGAGCCTGGCAGAGCCCAGAGCAGCCTTGGCATCTGCAGAGTCAGCCTGGAAGGAGGTGCTTGGAGCCTTCTCGACCGCAGCCAACTCTTGGTTACAAACTGTGCACGGTGGAAAATGCCATTGGTTCTGTGAGAGGGCAGAAGGGGCCCGGGGAAGGCCTTAGTGCTCCATGCAAGGGAAAAACCCACCCAGTGTTGCAGAAAAAGCACTCCTTTATCCCCTCCCACAGCAGCCAAAAAATTTAATCCTAAACCAAATGGAGCAGGGGAAGGGGAGCAGCCCCGGACCTTCCGCCCCTTCAAGCCAAATCATCCCGCAGGTGTTGGTTTCTGCCGGGCTCGCTGCCCCAGCCCAGCCCCAGCCAGGGCAGGGTGGGTGCTGGGGGTCCGGGCAGGGATGTTGCTGTCTGATTAGGAATGGCAAACAACGCAGTAACACACGCAACTGCTTCAAAGTAGCAAGAAGAAGCGATTCATTGAAAAGCCATCGCATTTATACAAGATAGATCGTGCAAAACAAAATAGAAAAGGCTCATTGGTTTAAGAAGGCAACACTTTTTTGAAAACATGTTTTCTGTAAAACATTACGAGACACACACACATGACTTTGTGATCAACAACAGCTGTTCATCTATGTAACTCATTCTTTTTTGTTGTTGTTTATCTCTGAGAAAAGTCCCCAGCTTGGGAAGTTCTGAACCTTCCAGGGAGAGGGCAGCCACCTCTGTACTACAGACAGGAACCGGGAAGCAGCGACATGATCTGACCGTGACCCCTATCCCCGGGGTGGGGACGGGGAAGGGAATGGAGAATGAAGGGAAATCCGGGAAGGAGGGAAGGGTGAGGGAAAGATGTTTTCGTAGGAATTCTTTTACTTCTCCTTCTCTTGCTCTGACTTGTTTGATAATAAATTCAAATAATTTCCCCAAGGTTTGTGTGTGATTAAACTCTCCCTCCCCTTATCCAGACCCTCGAGACCTAACATGTTCTGTTCCCTGCCCAGGGTGAGGAGGGAAGTGACAGAGAGATTTTGGCCTCTCTCAGGCATCCTTTGCTCCGGCCCGGGCGGCTGCAAAGGCTGCAAGTGGATCCCGGCTCCATGCCGGACTCACCCCCAGCTCCCACCGCCCTCAGCTCCCGCTCACCCCGAGCTCCCGGCGGTTCAGGGCAGCAGCGCTTCCTTGGCCCGACGCCCGGGCCGGGCCCAGCGCAGAAGCCGCTCCTCACGCGAGGCTTCCGAGAAACGGCGGAGCTCGGGGAAAGGGAGGGGAGACCGCGCCGGCTGCAGAGCCCGCCCCTCGCTGCGATTGGCTGATTCTGCCGTCATTCCTCGTTCTCGCGCGCTGACTGGGCAGAACCAAAAAAGCCCCGCCCCGGTACCGCCAGCGCAGCGCCGGTGGCGCAGCAAAGCCGCCATGGGCCGAGAGTCTGTGCGGGCCCGGGAGAGCAGCGGCAGCGGCCGGAGCCCGGTGAGGCGGAGGCGGAGCTCGGAGGCGGCCCCAGCGCAGCATCCCGGGGACGAGGCAGCCACCTCTGCGCTACTCACAGAGCGCCCTGCCGCCCCCTCCGCCCGCAGCGAGCCCCGAGCCCCCGCAGAACCGAGCGCGGCTCCCACCTGCGCTGGGGCCGCCTCCGAGCTCCGCCGCCGCCTCACCGCCGGTTCCCCGTCACCCCGTATATGATCCCAGGCATTCCCAGTATGTTCCAAATCACTCCCAGTAGGATCCCAGTTGCCCCCAACATGGTCTCAGGTGATCACAGTCATCCCCGGTATGGTTCCTTCACAGTCCCTCTCAGTAAGAGTTCAGTGTGGCCCCAGTCACTTCCAGTACGAACGTAGTGACACCTATGATGCCATTTGTCCCCGCTGTGGTCCGACTTGCTCCCAGTATAAGTCCATTCACCCCAGTATGATCCCAGTAACTCCCAGACACTCCCACTATGAGTCCGGTTTGATCCCTGTCACCTCCAGTATGATCCCAGTTACTCCCAGATATTCCCAATACAATGCCAATTACTTCAAATGTGACCCCATTGGTACCAGTACGACCCCAATGTGACCCCAGCATGGGCCAGCTGCTCCCAGTATGATCCCAGTTACCCCTGCCTTATTCCAGTTTCTCTTATTCATCCCTAATACAGATCTGATCACTCCCAGTATGATTCCAGTCAATGCCAGGATGATCCAAGCCACTCCCAGTCTCTCCCACTACATTTCAATTGTCCGCTGCATGCTCCCAATTGCTCCCAGTAGCCCTCACTGTGGTCCCAGTATATCCCGGTATGATCCCTGGTGCCCCAGTTCTGCTCCCAGTGGGTTCTTGTCCCAGTCCTCGGTGTCCCAGCCTGTCCCAGTCCCTTCCTGGCACCCGCCGTCGTTTCCCATATCCTGCCCCACTCTGCCCCATTCCCGGGCACTGGGATCCCCCTGCACCGCCTTTCCCGGGAATCCTCCTCTGCCAGCCCCTGGATCCGCTGTTTCCGTGACCCGGGACCCCCGGACCCCCATTCCCGGCCAGCCCGGGGCACCCCCGGCTCCCTTTCCTGGGAAACCCGGACTGGGCACGGGGCTCTCCAGCCGCTCTGGGATTTATGATCACCCAAAGGAAAGGGAGAGAGGAGGAGATTGGGAATCAGGGATCGGGGTCCCAGCGCCCAGTCCTGCTCCGCCGGGGGTGGGACCCGCACCCGCAGGAAAAACTGGATCGGCGGATCGCGGTGCTGCCCCCGCGTCGGGCCGAACCCGGCGGGGTCCGGGCACAGTTTGAGAGCAGGGCCCGGGAGCGCAGCACAGCCCGCCACGGGGGTCCCGGGTGGATCCCTGAGAGATCCAGAGGGATCCCAGGAGGGGATCCAGGTGAATTCCCTGGAATTGTCCCTTTTCCCCTCCCCCCCGCGCTCCCTCGGGCACTTTCGCTTTCGGGTCTCTCGAGCAGCGCCATAAGTGCGAGCGGGGACGTCACTAAAACTTCGAGTTGCCATTGGCGGAAGGGAAATAGGGGAGCCAATGGCCGGGCTGGAGGCGGCTTTGGAGGCGGGGCCCCCCTGGGGGCGGGGCCAGAGCTGGGGCGGGGCCAGTGCTGGGGGTGCGGCCGGGCGGGCCCGCAGCGGAGCAGCGCGATGGCTCCAGCGCTGTTTCTGGGGCTAGTCTTGGGGTTCTTGCGGCTCCTCTGGGACCCGGGGGGTGCGGCGAGAAGGGGGACCCCCAAAACCGCGACCCCCTCTGAACTTCCATTTTCGGGCACCGAGAACCCCCTAAACCTTCATTCCCGGGCAGGGGAACCCCCCCCATAGCCCCATTTTGGGTCCGGTAACCACACCCCCCCATCCCCTTCCCCGGCACCAGGAGCCCCCTGAACCCCCTCATCTGCCACCGGGACCCACCTGAACCCTCATTCCTGGCGAGCAGGATCCCTTTGAACCCCGAATCGCAGCACGGGAACCCCCTCATTCCAGAGCACTGGGATACCCCTGAATCTCCATTTCCGGGCCTGGGACCCCGCTGCACCCCCTTTTCTGGAATCCCGCTTTTCCCAGATCCTAGACCTGCCCTTTTTCTTGACCCCCTGGATCTCCCAACTTTCCGTGTCTCCCCCTTTTTCCACTCCCGCCGCTTCCCGAAACGGGGTCCCAGAGGGTCCCAGGTGTCCCAGGGGGGTCGCAGCGGGGATCCAATGGGATCCAGATGAACTCCCTGGAATTCCCTCTTTCCCCTCGTTCCGTCCCCGTCCGCATTCACTCGGTCTCTTTCCCGTGTCCCAGGCTGCGCCTCCGAGATCTGCTCGCCTCTCCCAGCCCCAGCCCCCCTTTCCCGTAACCCAGGGGCCCCCTGGATCCCCTTTCCTGTGCACAGGGACCCCTTGGATCCCCCATCTGGCCTCTCTGCGTCCCTTCCTTGAACCTTGGACCCTTCCTGGATCTCCCCATTCCGCTTCCTTCCCTCCACCAATCTCTGTGTCCCCCCAGTTCTCCACCCCCTGCTTGTCCTGCGAGGGGGAGTCCCAGGGGGTCTGGGAGGGTCCCTGGGGGGATTCTGGGCTCTGGGACACCCCCGAATTTCCAGTCCCGGGCACTGGGACTCCCTTGCACTCCATCATCCAGTATCTGCACGCCCTTTCCCACCCATCCCGCCTTCCCCAGTTCTGGACCCCTCTTTTCCTTGACTCTGAGACCCCCTGGACCCCCATTCCTGCTTTTCTCAGCCCCCAGCCCCCTTTACCTCTGCATCAAGGACCCCCGAGCTCCCCATTCCAGCCATCCCAGGTCTCCCCAACCTGTGACTCCTCTTTCCTTGGCACTGAGGACCCCTGGACCCCCGTTCCTGGGCACAGAGATCTCCTGGAATCCCCAGTCCTTGTATCCTCTTTTCCTTGACACTGGGAGTCCCCTGAGCCCCGTCACGATCCGCTCAACCCCAGTGGGAGTCGTGATGGTTCGTTCGACCCCAGGGTGCAAAAGACAAAAGGCAAGAGACTCAGGTTTATTAAGCAGAAAGCAGTAATGCAGTTTATTGAGTGCCAACAATTCAGTTTTGTGTGTGCGTGTGTGAGAGAGCAAGAGAGAGAGAGAGAGAGAAAGAGGTAAAGGAAAGGAAGTAAAAGGAGAGCGAGAGAGAGAAGGGTGGGATATAGCTACCAACAGACGGGACGCAGCCTCGTGGCCGTCCGACAAGACGCGTCTTCAATCCATTGGGGAGAAAGAGATCTCAAAGCCTTCCCTAAGAAAGTCACTTTTTATAGTCCTTTTCCAAAGCGAGTGGCTTCTGGCCAAAAGGTGGGAAGATTTATGGACTATTGTATGTGGAGATCGTAGCCCCATGACGCAGGTGTGGGGACAGGGGGCGATAACCAGTACCCTGCAGCATACCGTGATAAACACCAGGCACAGCCACAAACAGTCCTTGGCCCACAGGCATCCACCTGGGCCAGGCCGGAGCTCCGGTTCAGGGCAAGTGGTGCAATCTCAGGTCCCAGCCTCTGATGATGGTCGTGAGGCAGGTCAGAGAAAATTTCAGACTGACTCTTACACCAACCCGTGACTCATGATCATTGGCAGGAGCACTTCCTTCCATCAACACCTTCCTGGTGTTGATGCGAAGTCTTCAGGACTCGTCCGTGTTGATAGCATATCCCGGAAAACAGAGACAGAAAGTTGGACAGAATAGGAAAGTAGGAAAAAGATAAGGGAAAGGAAAAAGGAGAGAGAAAACAAAACAAATAATCAATTTAACAATCAATTTTCAGTTTCAATTTTTGATTGCAAAAAGATAAATAGACAATTTAAATCAATGTTTATAAATTTTAAGCAATTTGAATCAATATTTAAAAGGGAATGCATCATAATTAAAATAGACAAACTTAATAACTAACTAATCCATTTTTTTATCAATATTCATGATGCAATATAACAAAATAAGCAATTTTTAATCAAACTGTATCTAAATACGATCAGTGTGTTGGTTTCACGTGGTAAGGGGGAAGAGTGGATCTACCTCAGGGATGGCTCCATGAGGTGGGGAGTGGGAGGGACTCTCCCGTCTCTGGGAGCTTCCCCTGTGAGCTGCTGGCACCAATCAGAGAGCTGATTTGGTGATGGACAGCTCGGGAAACCAATGAAAAAGTTATTTCGCTTTCACAAATCACAGTTGCATCGAGTTAATTGTCTCTTTCGGTTTCCGATCTCAGGAGGTGTGGGGGTCCCTGGCTGGGGGCTCCGGGGCTCGGTCTGGGGTCTGGCCCGGCCCCGGCTCTGCGGGGAGCCCCTGGCTTGGGGGGCCCCCGGGCTCCGCATGGCCCCAGCACCGGCCGCATGGCCCCGGCCCTGCCGGCTGGGCTCGGCTCGCCTTTCCACGTGGCAGAGAAGAACTCCAGCTGCCCACGTTTTTTCTTTGCAATCTGCATACAATTGTAACTTGTTTATGCCTGGATGGAATCCTGGTTCTCCTAAGTTCCCCTGAATGAGAAGAAATGAAGCATGGAGAGTACAGAAGTCAGCGGGATGAAGACAAAGTTCCTGGTGGAAAGAGATTGAAAAGATGCAAGTAGCTGAAAACCTTTTTTGTGGGCTGTGGGGATTGGCCTTCACTAAAGTTCTTTTAAACTGTGAAATATACTTGGGGAGGTTTGGATGCTTGAGTAGAAGACTTTTTGCCTCAGGAAAATTGAGCTCTCTCTGTTCTGGGACTGGAATATGAACAGAGACATTTGCTAGAGAAGCAGATGAAGAGAATTTTGTTTTTCGGCAGCCTGCCTTTAAAAGTGATACCCCAAGTGTGTAACATAATCCGTAACACGGCTCTGGAAGGACTGTGAAAATGGGAGGAAAAATTCATAGTTCTGTGGTTTTTGGGCGGACGCAGACTGTGAAGGTGAAGACACCCCCTAAGCTATAACCAGAAAAGGGACTTTTCTCTCTGAAGTAAACTGAACTGATTCTTCAAGTGGATAACTGACTGAAGTGTTCTCTCTGTATGTTGGTTGGTAAGAAATGTGGAATGAAGTGGAGGAGGGAACAATCTAGGAATTTTATCCTGAATTCTAATTCTTTTTTTTTTTTTTTTTTTTTTTTTTTTTGTATTAATAAATTTCCTCTTGTACCTTTTTAAGTTTAGAGCCTGCTTTGTCTCTACTCCTGGGTCCTGTTTCAAAAAGAAATTAAATATATTAAGGCTGGCAAACCCAAGTCACACCGTGACACACTGTCCACATCTTTACAGTCATTTAACAACCCAAAATTAGAAATAGTAATTCTGGAGGGTTGTCCTTTGGTTGTTTTGTTTTTTAGCTTTGTTTATACACTTCTGGTTACTGCTATTCTGAGCCCACTCACTTCTTGACTGAGTGCAGTGAAACAGATTTATCGAAACAATGCAAAATATGACTCGCTTCTGCTCACAGGGTAGCCACAGCAGGGGTAAACTAGAGCCATCTGTTTCTTGCTATTCCTGCCACTGTGAGACCACATACACTTCATTGTTTCCCACGTACAAAGCACAGAATTATCAGACATGCTGCAGCACCTATTTTTTCTTCTGCAGAACGAAGAAATCCTCTGTTAGACCAGGGCATGTCTGAGATCAGCACAGGAGCACTGTGAGCATGCTTGTGCAGTCTATGCCCTACCTGGCACTTCATTGTCCATCAGTGTCTTAATCTGCACAAGCATAATTACAGCCCTCCTCAGTAATGGTAAATACAAATTAGTCTGTTCTGAAATTTTTTGTTTCAACAAAAAATGAATGTATGATTGGAATAAAAAGATATTCATCCCAGCTTAAATGTTAGGATTATATAACAATTTTTGAAATGCCTGCACAGAAATTGAATGTTTTCCAGTTCAGCATCCTAACAGTCATCTTATAAAACTACAATGAAGACAAAAGAAAGGCTTTTCTAATTTGTTACAATACTCTTTAAAGGCTACAAAAAATCAACCATAGGTCATTTATATTGTTTTATTTTCATTATAGGATATCTTTTGGACAAAGAAAATTATTTAAGTGTCCTAAAATTTACCATTACACAACCAACACCTTGGTAGTCTTCACCACTGTCACAGTTTTGGGTGAACTAGGTGGAAACACCAATTTAGTGTAGTCGTTTTGGTTGGCCAATTTGAGATTTCCCAGCCAACACACCAACTTATGTCATGGGTCTAGCGTTGGCCAAATTATCAGTGCACCCACTAGAATTATTTACTCATTTCCTGCTGTGAGATAGGATTAGGAGGAAGACAAAAGAGGCTCAAACTTTAAAGGGTACAAAGAAAAAAAATTATTTGAAAAGATATAGAAAAAAATATCTGAAGCACCTGAAATTACCATGTTAGAGATTGGAGGTCTTTAATATTTAAGATAGAGAAGCTTGTTGATTAATATTTTTATTTTTTTGGAAACAGCATGAATTTACTACTGCTAAACCAGACAGCAAGTAAGAAACTTCTGAATTTTAAATTCTTGAGTGTCATGCTTTATTATTAAAATGGAGATTTGCTACAGTTTACAGTTTGCAAACTAAATCCCAAGGAGTCCTACCTAATCCTCTTTTTTTTTTCCTTCTATAGCTAGCAAACAAGTTTCAGTTGAGGTGATGTGGTTACAATCTATTTGTATATATTGTTTATCACAACAAACAGCATTTATAACAATGCACAGAGCAAGAAAAATACATTTTGCACTAGTTTTATATGTTTATTCTTCCTGAGACAGTAATTTACTCTGCCTTGTAGAACATTTAATCCTTTTTACCATTCAGATCCAACATGATTTAAGGACGTACAAGATCTCATGGGGGAGGGCCTGAGAGCATTCCAAGACAAACCTCCAGCAGGGCTCCACTTCTGGGATGATTTTATCTGGTATTTTTAGAACTGATAATTACTCATTCTGACATACTAATTTCTAAAAAAACTGGCAAAGAAAACTGACAAGTATATTAAGTATTCTATTAAAAAATAGGAGAGGGATATGATTGCTTCCTCTTATTTTACAATGGTGTATCAGAGTAGGACTGTATTCTACAAGGGACAGTATTTCTTCATCTTCATCAGTTCAAATTGTCAGAACTTCTATCTATCTATCTATCTATCTATCTATCATTTAAGTGTAATTATTCCTTCTTCCTTGGCACATTAAGTACCTTGAAATTCTCTAGAAAAAGTAAAGCAGACAAACAAACAAAAAACCCACCAACAACCAAAAAACCCAAAACACCCATTGAAAAAAAAAAAACCAAAAAAAAATCCCACTCTATCTGTGGGTTGCATTTGATATGAACCACCCACTGTGCACCTCCTGTTTCAAACCTTTGGTGCAGATGTTGGTTAATTCTCTCTCTTGTGTGTAGTTTTAGACAATATTCTATTTGAATTGGATACATAGTTCTGTATTCAGTTTTCTAAACCGTAACACTCAGTACATTTAATTTGTCTTTATTTTAATTTTTCTAAGCAGCAGATGTTTAGTAGGCACAGGCTGCCTCACAAGAAGGGAAAAGGAGGAGAGTCAAAGTCGTTTTAGCTCCCTTGCTGAACAGAAAAAAGAACTGAACAAAAATATGGAGAAAAATCAAAGTAAAAATCCTGGTGTAACCTCAGAGAATCAGCAGGTGCTTAATTGCTTAAAAAGAATTAGGAGGTGACAGACAACAGGTTTATACTAGACTTTCCCAGCATGGAACTGAAATTTGAAGAACACCTTGATCGAATCTATTGTGTTGGGAAGGCAAATATTAAAGGGGAGAGTGTTAAAATCTGAGCAGATGCAACAGGAACACACAATCCCTGCTCTTCTAAATGTGCTTTGCTGTAGCAGATGCAGATGGAGCTGCTGCATCCTCGTGCCATAGAAATCATCCCATCACTGCCTGACTAGCCTGAGCTCTGGAGCTCACGTATTTGCTGCTGGGGAGTCATTTGTGAGAGGGGAGCATGAGGAGGAGGGCAGGAAAAGGGATCTGTCTGCCTACACACATCAGGTTTGTACTCCCTGCTTTGTCTTGGAAAGCCACACTGTACCTGCACTAATCTGTGAAAGGATTGGGAGTCGGGAAGTGACACATTGCAACTGATTATTGATCAACAGTTCATATGAAAGGGATTCAAAACACTCCTCACATTACACTGTACTCAAATTATTTTGGATTTCCAAGTATAAATAAATCTGCTTCTCCTGACACAAAGTCTCTTTGGCTGAGGCTTTTCATTCCCACCTTCATGCTTTGTTTGCTCATCACATTAAAATTCCAATTTTTTCACATAGAAAGGCAAAAACAAAGCATAAAATATATTTACATAATACTTTACATAACAAGCTCCTTTTGAGAAATGAGAATATTAAAATTTCAAAAGTACAGTCACAGCAAGTGGTGGGCGAGCAACGAAGATAAATCAAATCCTATTTCTTGCCATGCTGTAAAAAGACGGCTGGCTTTTAATCACCATGACGTGCCATATGTAAATTCCATCAAAGAAGAAGTTTGGTAAATGTTATATTTCATAACCACAGGGAAGGAAGCTATTTATAAACACCAATTAAATGATATAATATAGTCCAAAGCCATTAATAAAACTATTAATGTAGGTAGACGTTACTTTCACATGGAGTAGTTTTTGAAGTAAACTTTTTCAAATGCATATTTAACTAAGAAAATAATTGCATTTTTTCTACTCAAGGTAATTTTAACTTCTCATATTTTCAGTAAGTAAGTTGTTCAAGAAAGAATGTACTCAAAACTAGAATCACTTTCTCAAAAATCTGAGATTGTTTCAGTAAGCAGCTGTGTTTTATATGTGGTGAGAAATCTCTATATGCATGTATGAAGCTTAAATGCAAGTTCATGTTGGGTTTTGCCAGTCTCAGGAAATATTTGGTGATGGAAATATCTTGAACAGAAGATTGCAGGGAGATTTAGCACCACAAGCATCTATCTGCAAGCCTCCAGAGGAGAAAAGAGTCCAACACAAAAAAAAATACTATTATCACACTAGAAACATTAAGAGTCATTATGTTTCATAAAATCGCTAGAAAGGCTGCAATAATTTATGCCATAGGAAGTAAAGCTTTGGAATGGAATAGTTTCTCAACCTTGTCTCAAACCAGTATGGTAAACTGATCTAGATGTTAAAGCTGTAAATACTGGACTAACTCCTAAAAAATATGGTTTTCTTACAAAAAAGGTGCTAAATTCAAGTGCTTTTAAACAGAATTCTACAGAAAAGAATGAGGGAGAGCTGATGACTGCTGGGCTAAGCCTTCTTGCAGTAATGGAACTGACAGGCTCCCCACTGGATACCCCAGGACAGACTGAAAGATACAGTATTTAACTAGGTCATAAAGGCATGGAGGAATTTATTTCTTCTTAGTAGACATCAAGCTTCATACACAAAATTTCTAAAAGTCCTCAGCAAAGAACTTCAAAAACTTACAAAACTCCAAACCAAACAATCCCCTCCCCAATTTTCAGATATTCAATAAGTTCATTCATATTTTGCTTTATCTAAAAATCCCACAAATCTAGTTCTAAGTCTCATCAGGAAATTTATAGAACCTAGTGTTTGCTTTCTACAACACAGGAAAAAAACATTTTCAGTTACAGATTTAAAGTTTTTTCTAATGAATTTTGTAAAGGGAGCAAAATATCTCCATACTTTCAGCACACTCAGCAATGTCTGTGTGCATAAACTGAGACCTGTCATGTCTGTCTTGTGATTAGGAGAAATGTAATGCTTCACCTCTTTGTAATATTTGTTGTTTTGTCATAACTGGCATGTAGATTGAATGGCAGGTGACATTTCCAAAGATTTAAATAAGGTAACAAATTAATCAAATTAATATATTCATTTTCCAAAGCGTAATGAGTCATTTGCATATAAAATGTAAGAGTGTAAATATAAAATGAACTCCAAATAGTTGAAGACATTATTAATTCCATCTCTTACAGTTCTCCGTGTGTACGTATATGTATACACACATACACTGTAGAGAAAAATTTCAAACCCCTGAAATTCTTGCTATTTTATGCAGCAGTTTAGATTGAGCAGGAGAAAATGATTCCCCCCTCCATGGATCACAGCACATGAGATCCCAGGCTGCAGCATTCTGTAGGGGACCTAGAGAGCTCCTTTTATACCAACTGCAAAGGCAGCCTCTGATCTGCCCTTGAGAAGAGGGGAATGCTCTTACAATGCCTGAAGTATTTTCCAAGGGTGAACTCCAAGTCTGATTATGTAAAAGGAGAAAGACATATCCTTATCTTACATGGAATTCCACAGAGATCACTGAAAACCTGGTGGAGAGGACAGGATCTTAACCTCTGGCCACTTTGCAGAACTACAGCCCTACTGAAAGGTAAGGCAAACATGGCATAGGGGTCCAAATGGAAAAGAGACAGCAAATTAACAGATCTACCAAGAATAAAGAATGAAAAGCACTGTCCAGGCTGTGTTACAATATACCACAGAAAAATCACATTTACAAATTAAGCAGTAGGAGTTTCAGGGCTACCAGCTAATTCCAATTTAATGATACTGCCAGTGTGTGAAACAATACAGTGAAGCACAATAAGCTGATTTGGCCAGTCATAATTGAAAATCTATTTGCCTAAAGTTGATTTACAGTGCAACATTCAGCTACTGAAATTTGTAACTGGTGCTCCTGTTGGCAGAAGAAAGGACAGCCTCTAATTCATGAATAGAAGAGAGCTAGGACTAATTAAAGATGCAACATAAAGCTGGGAGAGAAGAACTCTAATATGGAGTATGAATTCACACAAATACAGACATTCTAGCCATCAGGAGCTGAGCTATAATGCCAACTACACGGACTTGGCTTTGCACAGGGGGCTTAAGAGTTATTGATATTTTTGTTCATGTGCACATGGCCATTCACATGATACAACTTCTTTACAAGTCAGAATACTATTTTCAGAAAGCAGAAAAAATGAGTAGAGGTAACAAACACTACAGGAGGTACAAAAAGAAAAAAAGAAAAAACAAAGGCAACTTTTAGGTTGAAGAATACTGGGAGTGCCTACAAACACAGGCTACCTGCAGGAAACCTGGTGTTTCAAAATCACTTGTAGATCTTTAAACAAATTCTGTATTTTCTTCACACCTGCATGCACAGCTCCTTCTGCATAGACTCTGTGTTAACAGTCTGCTTAAAAGTAAGGCCCAAGTCTATACAACAATTTGCCCCACTATTCCTCTGCTTCAAAATAGCAACCCACATTTCCCTACTGGTGGCAGAAGAGGACTTTGGCCTCCAATTCCTATTTCTCAGCATGCCAGGGACACTACTGGTTTAGTAGAATGAACACTCACCAAATTTATATGATCAACATATTCTCCTTAAGGATATGCATTTGACAACCTGTGTCAAACAAGGCACAAGACTGACAAACTCCATTCTGTAACATACCTGATCACACTGAAACATTACAGAGACACAAAGCAAATTACTTTAAATGTCCCATGCTGGCCTGTTATACCTTGTATTTGTTCAGAATTTGGCTACATACACTAGGGAAGGCACTTGGAAATTGAATTCCGTACTTGCTTCAGAATGGCTACAGGAACAGGACCAAACTTAGTCTCTCACATACAACTTATTTTTAAGGTTACTTAATGGGTGTATGTGTAAGTATAATGTTCGTGGATGAGATTATCCAACAGCTAAAATAAACTTTGAAAACAGTAGCTGAACGCACAAATGTTTAGGGATTTGCTGATCCATCTGAGGGAGACTGTCAGTGAATACTTGGGATCTTCCAGACAATTAATGCTGAGGAAGCTGAGGATCCAGTCACTGTTTCTTTCATACAGAAGTCATTGCTATGTACACAGAGCCTATGAAAAACCCTTTTTTCTGAACACAACAGGCATCTCAGGTTTGGTCTTGAGAAAACATGAACATACCAGGAAATATTAATTTGCAGAATTGTTTTAACCCACTTACAGTAATGGTACAAGTGTTTCTGTGACACTTTAACAGGCTTCTTTACTAGATTCTTTCTGCTTCTTTCCTACAATTTATATTTGTCTGCCAGTATTTTTCTCTACATTTCCATACTACCTCACTGTTCCCTCCAAGTCATGTTTTCTGCAGTACCTACCTCTCATTTCAGCTATCTCCTTTACAAAGCTCAATTTAATTTCAGGATTCTTTTCAATGAGAGGTAACTGACTCTATCTTCAAGGAGGTATAAGGTTTACCTTTGTCTATACTATTTTCATTTTATTCCTTTTAGTATACACAGTTTTGCATACTGCTTGTACTCACAGAGCTGTCCTTGAAGCCTATAAATTTCTCTTTCGTTTTTGAGCATCGCTCTTCCACATGCTTATTTCTGAAAGCAAAAATACTTCCTATTATGATTTTAATTCTTATAAGAGAGATAGAGCAACTCAAGTATATCTCTATTAATCTAAGGAAAAAGACATTTTAAGAGAAGGAGTGTAAACAGTGTTTCTGTGAAAAGACGGGGAGAAAAACAGTTACGTGTCAGCACAGTGGGGATAGAAGCTACAACTCAATTAAACTCTTAATAGAAGTATTTAAATTAAAACACCCCTTTGAGTGAAATTCTGCACTAATGTATGTTACCTGAGGCTTCCCTGCCTCCTCTCTCTCATCCCACCACTGAACCCTGGGACACGTTTAACCTCCTGCGCAGTCAGCAATGCACCCATGACTGATTGACCCACACCAGGATGGGAGCAGACCCTGTGGGTCAGAAGGATGCACCAAAGGGAATGATGAGGCACTGAATCTGTGCTTGATGGGCAGAGGAGACACAAGATTAGAGAGCAGATAAGGTGGATAATGGTCTTGGCTTCCGACACCTCTTCTTGCAAAGGTTCTCAAACCAAAATATTGTTCGGAGCTCTTTTCCATTAATTAAATGGGAGCTGAGGGGATATGTAACCTGTCATGGTCTGAACAGCTCAACCTCCAACACTTTCTTCCACAGCAAAGTCTGACTGAGGAAATGAAGTAAACATTCCCCTTAAGAAGAATCCTGTTCCCTTCTCCCTCCTTCCCCCGGGAGCAGGCATGCACTCAGAGCGCTCAGCCATCCCGGATTCTTCAACAAACAGTTTAGCCCCGCCATGAAAACCAAAGAGCCCCCAAGAGCAAACACCATTCACTGCCATTAGAAGACTTCTCACTGCATGAGTCACTTTGTTTTACTGAACAGACATGCTAAATCTGCTATTACAAAGTCACATCATTTTTTCAGAGAACAAAGTTGCTGCTTTAGCTACATACACCTATGTTTCTTTGATTGCTCACCTTCAGTTTGCTTTTGTCACTAATGCCTGGTGCCAGCCTTAACACAGAAACAAATGACATAAAGAATGAGAGCTGAATGCTACAAAAAGGGAAAATTATTCAGTTGAGATAAAAACGTGCTCTTGAATGTGCATGCACGCTTCAGAGCAGGGCAGAGTATGCAGCTTCTCACACAGTACTTTTTCAGGGTTAAAAGGGTCAAGGAGCAGAGCCTGGCCAATAAAACAGAATAGGGAATATGTGTGTCCTCCTGCATGTGCATGTGAGCACTTTATAACAAAAAAAACCAAAAAAACCAACAACAACAACAAAAAAACCAGCAGTAGAAGTGGCAAAATATAAGACTCATTTTCTTTATAAATAACAGAAGTTCTGCTGCCAAAGCTAGGACTTGCAGTGCATTAGATGCTCTGCATGTGAGGAATTGATTTCTTCAGTATTTCCAGAAATGGAAGGATGTCTCTTAGGTCACACATGGAAAGAGGCATCAACAACAAACAAGTCTGGAAACCAGAATGACAAGACAGCTGACCTCTGCTAAAGCCAAACAAAGTTATTTACTAAAAAAACAACCCTTGAAGTCTTCACTGACTTAATAATGAAAAAAATTACTCAAGTGAAACCTCTGATTGAATCCAAGCTTGTTTCTATAAACCTAAGATGTAATTTGCAGTCAGGACACATCAATTTTCACTTGTTTTCAAGAGAAAAAATTCATTATGGAAGTTTAATGAACTCCACTCCATTTTTTAAATCAGGCTTTACCTTTAGGGAAGGAGAAAATGCTTCACCACATGCACTTAAGACACGAGATACTCAATGACAAACAGCAGTAAGTAGGATCTCCAGGTTAATTTCTTCGGAGTTACATATCGGCAAACAAGAATTACCTAACTCCTTTACAATTTCTTAGAAATTATAGCCGAGTTTTTATGTTAATATATGATTATCTTGTAGTTGACAACTATGGTAAAAAAATCACAAATTAGAGGCAATAATCTCAACTGAGAAACACATTCTGAACACAGATATCCTCACAGTGAATACTTCAGTTTTATAGAACTGTAACCATTTCTCTCACTGCTCACTGAGTAAAAAATAGCAACAATGAAATAATTAAAAAAAAATTTTAAAAGAGCATCAAAAGAATTTTTTGCATGCTTCATTTGAAGGCAAAAAAATTAAGGAGCTTTATTTTTGTCTACTGATCATTGACTGAAGAACATGAAAATGAACTCAACTGCATTTTAAAGTAAAGCTTTAAAACATCAGCAATACTGACTGTTTAGTAAGAAAAGTGATCTCCATTTTGATACAGATCATTGGGATACTAGTTGTTTTGTTACAATGGTGCCACTCACTCTCTAGCTTAACTTAAGCTTTGCCAATCATTAAAAAATCAGATTTTGTCCTTCTGCACTGTTTATAATACATATGTTTGGCAGATGTGACAGCATCCAAAAAATCTACCAGGATTTTTTTGTGGAATTACACAAATGCATAAACTGGAAAAAAAAGTGTTTATGATTTTATATTTAATTAAGAGGCCTCACAAAGTGAAGAAAATTATTATTTAACATAATACCTAAACTATGTTTTATCTCAAACAATTTTTAAATTGAAAATTTTGTTAGCATTTTAAAGAACACCTTGAGAAAAAAGAGCCTTCTGTGAGATTTAGATTGTATAACAAATCTGACAGACAATATACACTAATGTGCATGACAGAGCAAGTTATCACATTGACATGTGCATAGAGCTTTTGGAAAAGAACATTATTCTTTTGACAGATTTTTATTCTCAGGTTTCCTACTGCTCCCAAAGACCCACACCCTCTTTTAAGACAGTGGCAGATTTGGTAAATCCTCCAGATTTTGGCAGAGGTTTATCTTCTATACCAAGGAAGCCAAGGAGGTGAGAACCAGAAGGAATGGAACCTGGGGAGAGGCAGTGAGCTGCCCGTGCCATGAACACTCTTGGGAGAATGTGGCCGCAGGCGTCAGATCATGAACAGGCACAGGGCAGTGCTGACTGGGGCACTGGCACCACCCTCAGTTTCCAATTGGAAATTATGGGATTCCTGAGGGCAGAAGTGCAAGGTCCAGTGTGATACACAACCAGCAGGCTGGGTGGGATATTCCCAAATAGACTTCCCTGCATCTACATGTACCAACTGACCACCACTGACTCAAATACAGAGGACAGAAGGCACCACACTAAGAGCCTGCGTTAGTAATTCTGATGGTTAACAGTATATCCTGGTTTGCATCATTCTATATTTCCAATAAAATTATACAATAGTGAGTGTTCTATTTTTTTTTAATTCATCATGCACAAAGAGACAACCTGGATTTCTTTGTCTTCTTTTGTCTTGGTTATTTTTCATTGCTGACTCTTCCTACAGATAAGTCTGAAAGTCATGGCACTTTGCCAAAGTGCATATTACTTCTGAATCAATTTAGATTCATATTCTATCTAAATAGAGCTGAGGTATCTTGCTGTATTTTCTTTACACATATTATTGTTATTTCAGTTGTTTATGTGCCTGTGAAAACATGCTGAGAAGAGAATCAAAATAAATGGGTCAAAGCAAAGACTACAAATGGGGACAAATATAGATTTAATACATCACTCGAGAGAAACAAATCATTTGGTTTCTGGCATAGGCTTTCTGAGTCACCTAGAAAATCAATTTTCAAAAATAAGTGTTAAAAGTAACTAAATATCCAAATAAGGCCAGCTAATGTAAGAGAGAATGATCTCTGATTACAGCTTATATACTAATCTTCTAACTTTTGTCTGAATATCACAAATTATGCAATTGTGTTTACTGTCACCAGCTTACATCCTCTAATGGTTTGCATTGTTATAAAAAATTTACTTCCTTTCTACCTGCTATCACTAAATTGAATTACAGCAAAATTAAAATGACAGAAGAAGACAAGTTTAATGGAGCAATACACAAACATCTGCCAGAATCATGAAAGAACAGTGAGGGCCACAAAAGTAAAAAAAGGTCAAAATATAATTTTATGAGCTGATTCTGAACCAGGAAATACTAATTAAGGCTGTAGAGTTATATGAACAAAGATAAAACATAGACAATACACGTACAGATTTATTAACCAATGACTGCCATGTGAGGCCTCACGGTGAAGGAACAGAGCACGAATTCTGAAAACTCTCCCTCATCACCCCTGGGGGAGCCTAATGTAAAAACAGGGACTTAAATTAGTGGTGGTTGAATTTTAACTGTGCCAGGTCAGTTCTAGGCTGCCTCACTGTCCAAAGACTCACCCTCTGTGGATAAGGGGACATGAAGGTGGCACAGTGAGAAGCAGGGACTTGGACTGCTAATCCTTGTGAGCTCCTCCAACTCGAGATGTTCTATGGTTTTCTAATCCTGTATTGACCCACCAAAGCTCATGAGTTATAAAGCCAACGTTTTAATTCCATCTTCACTACTACTCTGCACTTTAGGGAAGCTCCTCAATACCCAGCCCCATCCATGCAGAGGACATGAAAACAGGCTGGTACCTCCTGAGACCTCGAGGAGTTACTTTCATGGGATGAAGTAAATGCCAAAATTAATTGTTGCAACAGAGCCTGCATGAAGAAACCACAATAGGAGAAACCTGGATATTTCTTGAAGAATTTTCCTTCACAAGCCTGATGTTGCCACTGCAATGGAGTGAAAGGTAATTAGACTGATTAACTGAAAATAATTGAGGAGCTGCCATTCACTCCTTTGTCAGTGCTGAAGCTGCACAGGGCCAAGATCATTCTGCTCTGCAAATACCAACAAAGAATACCCAATGAAGAAAGGTGAGTGGAGGGTGGAACTATCTGAGGAGCTTTGCATCACAATGTGGAACATTTGCTATTAGTTCCCAATGCATATTTTTAATCTTAAGGAGTAGTAGCCACCTTCCAAGTTTCAATTCCTTGCTATTTCATATTATGCCAGAAATCAACTCATTTTATATTAATTCCTTCCAAAGAGAAATGAAGAAAGGAGCAGCATTTTGCAGAATAGTTTTCAGCAGAGATCTTCCTGGGATTTTTAGAGCACAACATAACAGAAGGAAAAAAAAATAAAGAAAAATAATCCTATTCACTTCTTCAAGTGGTAATACTGATTAACTCCTCAGATTTACTTCTAACAATATAATAATTACTGGCAATTTTCCCTGAAGCCTGATATATTTCTGGTCAATAACTGAAATATTTGGCCAATTTTTCAACAAAAATAGCAAGAATATTCAGAAACAAAAGCTCTGGGTTTGTGGATTTAGATAGTGAAATAAAACATTAAAGAGTTATAGGTTGGGTCTCTTGGAGCATTTTATTCACCTATTTGTTTGCAAGTAATTTTATTATTGAACTCATCTTCCATATGCATAACAATAATTGTACAGGAAAACATCCTTAGGAAAGGATGCTAAAATATTTTCTGTGTTCATTCACAAATAATTTTGTATTTATCTAAACCCAAAAATCCCTACCCACATTACATGTTTGGCTTGAGCAGTTTTATCAGAGATCTGTGCCTTCAATCACAGTGTCACCTCTGTAGGAACATCCAGCAGGCATGACAGAACTCATCACAGTATTGCTCTTTGCTACACTGAATTTCTTCAAACAAGATTTTACAAAAGAGGAAAAATAAAAATAAAAATTGAAAAAAAGCCTGGGTGAAAGGAATAGAATTTTTGAATAGTCAAATCAAGGGGAAGAAAGACAGCACTGATGAAAAGTTGAATGACTCAGATGAGGAAAAATTAGTTGACTGCATTCCACAAGAATTTACTTTTTGGTTTGAAACCCTATGATCTGGAAAGCAACATATTTGCATTTACTTTTTAATGCATTAATAGCAGCTTAATTGTAAAGGTTTCTTCTTAAATAGTCTCATTAAAAATTACTGGTGTTTGGTTGATATGAAAATAGCTTTCTAGCTTTATTTCTGCTAAAACTGTACAATTTGAAAAGTAATATGTTTTCTTTAATTATTATTGCAACAGTACAGTAATTCTGCCAGCTTTTCTACCGAATAATGTGATCACTACAGAAATGAGCTTTGCTTCAGCTTGCTTTTAATTTGTGTGTACATGCATTGGGATTTTATTGCCTGTCAGTTAAAGCTAAAATGTGCTACAATAATGTCTCCTGTGTCAAGGACAATGCAATGGGGCATTGCTTTTGGAGGAATCCTGGCCAAGGATTTGGGGTTACCCTGCCAGCAATCTGAGGAGCAGACAAACCATTCCAGATTATTGCCCATCAGGACAGAGCTAAACTATTTTTGGAGGTGCCCAGCAACAGGGCAGGGAGCAATGGCCATAAAATAAAACACCAGAAGTCCCATTCAACAAGAAGCACTTTTTTACACTGAGGGTGGCAGAGCCCTGGAGCTGCCCAGGAAGGGGGTGGATTCTCCCTCTCTGGAGACACTCAAATCCCAGCTGGATGTGTTCCTGTGCCACCTGCCCTGCCTCGGCAGGAGCTTTGGGCTGGATGATCTCCACAGGTCCTTCCAACTCCAACTATTCTGTGACTTTTTTTTTTTTTTAAGGATATAGTATTTTTTCCCTCACGGTAAATTACACCATAGACAATTTAGAACTTCGTTCTTTTCATTCTTAGTTGTTCATCTTCTGTAAGAAAAACCTTAATTTAGAGATTGTTTTAAGAAAAGTGTACAGAAACCATTATGCAAAATGTTAAATTTTAAAAAATCCAGTACAAAAGGAAAGTTTCAAAAAGAAGCTCCACAATTTCCACATAATGTTTCCTGTGATATCATGTGCATATTTAATACATAATTTAATCTTATATTAGTGTTTCTGCACAACTCCCTCTTCATTCATGGCAAAGGCAGTTTACAGGAAGGGGAAATTCAGTGTGCTTTTAACCTCATAAATCTACTTATAGTCCTAAATTTCATTCAATCCCTGCACTGGCAAGAAATCTTATAGAAGGTAATTTATTTTACTTGTGAATTCAAGTCTTACATTTAATTACTTTTTCCTGAACTAGAGATGCAGCTTAAAAGGAGGGATTATCCATTATCCCTATCCATTTTTATCACAAAGAGACCATACCTCAATTGACAATAGGTAGAGAGACAAAAATTCAAGTTGCCCCAATGTAACCTCACCTATAAGAACACTGCTTATAGCACAGTTGTATGTGAAAATGATATAAATACCCAAGAATCTCTGCAATTCATATAACAATTTACAGCACACACTGTTGTCACAACTTAAAAGTGAGTGAAAATTGCTTTGGAAATTATGGCTAATGTATTATAATATTCTTTGTTGCAAATTATCCTGAGTAGTTTTGGTTAAGCATCATGTAGCTTTATATAACATTATACTGCATTAATATGTTATTCCATCAAACTGCTCAAAAATCTCTATTAATCTTAATAGACCCAAAGAAATAGATCTCCTAAGAACTTTGATAACATCTCTTCTGGTATAGGTGTGCTGGCTGTGGCTGGAATAAAGTTCATTTTCTGAATGGACTGAGGGCTGTGTTTGGATCTGTGCTGGAAGCACAATGCAGGGATGTTTTCCATACTGCTGGGCTGAACTTGCACAGAGCCATGGCCTTTTCTGCCTTTCAGCCCAGGAACTGGGCTGGGTGGGGTGCACAAGAAGTTGGGAGAGGATAGATCAGCCAGGTGGTAGTGAACAACTGCTCTTGTTTGCATCACTTGCCTTCTTTGGGATTTATGTCTCTGTCTTTGTTATTTCCCTTTTATTTCCAAATGATCTGATGATGATTATTATATAGTTTCAATAATTAGACTCCTTTTATCTCAACTCCCACGAGTTTTCTCACCTTTACCCTTTAGAGGCTCTCCCTCCATCCTGCCGGGAGGGGAGGAAGGAGTGAATGAATCACTGCTTGGTGCTCAGTTGGTGGCTGGGTTAGACCACAACATGGTAGATGACTATTCAAACCAAGAAGACAGATCTTATAACATTAATGTCTACTTGACAGAAAAGCAGAGTTAATATTTGTCCAAAAACTCCAAAAAACCAAAAAAACCCCAGCAAAACAACAACAACAACAACAACAACAACAACAACAACAAAAAAACAAAAACAAAAAAACCAAAAAAAAACCACAACAAAAAAACAAAAACAAAAACAACCCCCCCCCAAAAACCCCCCCCAAAAAAAAAACCCATCCAAACCCCATATAAAGCCTGGACAGAGCTACATACATTCAAAGAAATTTTAGAATTTTCTGCTTCCCAAGAGAACTCTAAAATAGATCAAATTTTCAATACAGGTATTGCAAATGTACTTCAGGGTGGAGAAAGACAGAGGAAAAGGAGCTGTCAAATTGTCTTTACAACTTCTTGTATTCTCTTTGGGCAAAACACAATCATGTAGAGTTATTACGGCTAAATCTTTTCAGTCACTAAAAACAATTTAAACAGGAAAGTAACTTCAGGTTGGTCAATGGTGAAATAGCCAGCAACATGCAAAGAAAGATCTACAGCAGCTCATTTTTTTTTCCTGTGCTTGTATGAATTTTAACAACATTCAGCAGATGCCATCATTATGTGAGAATCTCTTGATTGCTGTAACTTTGCATACAAGTAATAGCAAGCCACTCCTTGGAAAAAGGAAAAAAATGGTGCTTCCAAGTGGGCTTGTTAACACCAAGAAATATGGGATGGCTGCTGTGCAAACTTATTTAAGAGCACTGCATTGTAAAAATATTCTAGTTGAAGTGTTACGGCTGGTAAGGGTAATTTTTTTTTAACCATAAACTTTCCTTTTATTACAGAAATTCCTTGTATCATCTCCATTTTATCTTAAATAAACATGCATTATCATGCATTTACATAAAGTAGGAAACACTGATTATCTTAAAAAAATCTTAGTCTAGACCACTTGCCAGCATGCTATACATGCAAAGCCAATTAGGTTACAGATTCGAGCACTTAACATTTCTCTCATTACAACTCTTCATATGGTGAGAGAGGGAAAAACAGTGACAAATTTGTGCCGATGCAGTTTCATGAATTCATCAGGAACACGAAAAAAGGATGACTACTATGGGCAGAGAGAGATGAGAAAACAAAAAAAAAAAAAAGAAAAAAAAAAGAAAAAAAGAAAATATGAAAGTACAAATTGCCCTACAGTCACAAGAATCCTGTATGCCAGTTTGAGGAATTAATCAGAAACTGTTCCAGCTGCCATCCTTATCGAGCTTAATGATGCCCTGCACAATTTACAGGTATCAATCTGAGCAGAGATACACAATCCATGGTTTTGAAGCTGCACCTCAACTTCAGTAGCATTCATCTGCTACAGGTAACATGCTCCAAGATTAAAACAAATAGCAGATTACATTTAAAGCAAGAGCATCTGCTGGAAGTACATTGCAGAGCAACAGATGCTCCTATACCAAATAGCTATCGATCTTATGCTGATCTAGAGGCACTGACAAGGCATTCAAAATGCAGCTGGACAACAAAAGACCCTCCTATCCCAAAGCTATTCATGGACCTCTGGGTGATTTAGCAAAATAATCTTGAAACTTCTGGACATCTCAGCAAACCTTACCTTTAAAAAGCCATTTAGATTCATCACACCATTCTGTCTAGCAGTAAAAGGATTTATGTTGTTTACTTGTCTTTGTGTAGCTGCAGGATTTTATGAATCCCAGTATCCAACAGTGCAGATACTGGCAGCAACAAAAAAAAAAAAATCAGTGCTGAAATGTGAGTACAACATTATTAAGGATACCCCAGCACTATCATTCATTCTAAAGTTGCATTTTTAAATGCAGGATGCAATCAAGGAAACAAAGACCTCTAAGAGGTTCCAATTGTTTTCAAGGGGCTACACTCTACTCGTGCTGGAAAACAGCCACCCTGAGGACCACAAAAGCACAGGTTATTGGTGAGGGGAAAAACATGAAACAAATTAAATTTTCCAGGAGACTCTTAGAAAGCTGCAGATGACAAGACATTCTAGTACTGGATCTTGGCTGAAGCTACTGTAATCCATTGTATTTTGTGTCAATAATCACAGGTCAATAAATAAATGATGTTCAGTCATCTATTTAAAATACAAGACTTTTACAGAAGTAATATCCATAAATCTTGATTAACACCAAGGATGTAAAAGGAAGCCAAGCTTGTTTGGTTTGTTTTTAGAGTTTTCCATATCCAATATTAACTTTTAATCAAATAAAAAATATTTTAGATGCTTGAGCACGTCAGTCTATGCAGCACTGCCAAGCTGTACCAATCCCACCTCTTAGCAAAATGTCATCCTATAAATAAATACTATCTACAAGCAGAAATGAGTATAAAATATCCTTATAGCACAGTAGTATTTCAGGATCTTTTGACATTAATCTTGATATTGTGACTTACCCGTGCATTTCAATATTTTGTTACTATTTGCATCAAACCCTTTTTTCTTCTTTTTTCCTTTTAATTTTTAAAATCACTACACAAACTGACAATATTGTTGTCTAAGCCTTGCTTTGTAAATATATAGACATACAAAATGCATCAAGTATGATAACAACATGAATTAAATAGCTTTCACAGAAAAAAAGCAGAACAGTAGCTCAGAATATAACATTTTTCTATCATATACTTCAAGGTTTGTAAAAGATCTGCTAAGGTTGGCTACTTCTCCTTTGGAAATCAAGTGTTTTACTGATTCACTCTTCATATGGAAGGGAATCTGATGTTCACACAGACAGTTACAGTCCCATCAAAGGCTTCAGATACCTGAAATATGTTACCTTGCTGTAGTCTGCTTACAGTGTGAGAAACCTGATATTCTCTTACCTAGAACACAAAAGAGAAATTGGTTTAGGTTAATTCACAGCATTGTTCAAATCATACATTTTGCAAATTAAAGAAGAATGAACTATGTACAATCGAAAAATTCAGTTTAGACTATTTAGTGATAAATGGCCTTTAGTATTAAATCAATCCAAGAGATTTGGTATCATTGTCATTTTCTCTCCTTAGATGGTTAAAAACTCTGTCTTTTCAATCAAGGAAAGCCATGTAAAAATCCAAGTTCCATGTTTGCATTTATCTTGGTATGATTCAGGTTCTTAACTTTCAAACTTTGTCCAGTGTGCACCAGTTGTACAAATGTGCATGCACATACTTTTTTTTTTTTTGAAAGTAGAAATTCAAAGGCTTCTATAAACCTTGCTTTACAGTGGTTTGGTGCTTTTGTTTTGGTTTGGTTTTTTTCCTTTGTTTTTTGCATAACAATACTGTGAAAAATACTTTGGTTTCATTTTATTTTCCACTTTCGTTTTCAACAATGACAATGATCCCATAAGTTTTTGTCAGCAGTATCTTGAAGCTCAAGGAATGTCTGAAGTAGTAGTGGCACTTTTTGTTTGTAAAGTGTTTATAAACTAGTAAATATGTATGTTTTCAAACAATCTAACCTTTAAATCTCTACATTTCTTTAAGCTAAGTGACTTCACCTTAATGATGCCAACAACAAAGAAATTAAAAGTTCTTCCAACTGCTTGGACTATGGATTATATGGGTTCCTGGGACAACTAAAAGTCTGCTTTACAAGGTGTTCATTAGCATTTGTGTGGATTATTGGAATCTCAACCAAGATTGCAGAACGGTTTACTTTCCACCAGACTTTTCCCTATGACAAAAAGGAAACAAAATATCTCTTAGTTTAGAGCTTCAGCCATAAACCATCAGCCATCATATTTGAGATTTTAAATTTTAGCTTTGAAATTCAGTTCAACTTCTTATGAGCAATACAGCAAAAATGAACCCAGACAACTCAGTATGTTTCAACACACAAAGGTTTGCAGATAATTTAAAATCCACCAGTACAATACTCTCACTGGTCCTGGCCCAGTACCACTGACTTATCCAGCAAGCACAGGTTGGGTACATTTTTTTTACAGCACCAACAACTGTGGATCTGCTTCTTTCTATCTCCCCCCAGATGCTGCAGTTTCTTCATGCTCTGTTTCTGTAGCCATGCACTAAACCCAAAGCTTCTTGGTGAAATTCCCCACTCTAAACTTCAAACCATTTAAACTTGAAAAACAGCTTTCTGTTTACTTTTTTAGATCATTTAGACAGGTCTGGGTTAGTTTCTGGTAGTAGCAATACTTGAGATGGCACAACAGAGAGTGTGATAACTCTCAGTGGAGAAAGCTTTGCTGGCAGAGGATCCCAACCTTTCCTTTAGCCTAATTCTGTTTATCCATCAGGCTAAGTGATTTCCTCAGTAAACAGCAATGGGACAGCAAAACCAACATTTTTTTCCTCCCCTGTTATTGAAACCTGTGGAAAAGAGCTTTCTTTAGAACCAATTATTTTCCTGTTCCCTCTGTTGGGCTCATTATCTTTTTAATAACTAACTTAGCTATTTTTGTAGGTTTTCTTTGATAATTGTGACTCAGTTGGGCTGAGTGATGGTCTTGGGGTAGAGAGGAGGGGGAGAAAAGCTAACATTCCCAATGGTAAATGGTTTCTAGTGTCTATTAGATTTTATTCTAGAGAAAAGCTGCTTGGCTTCATGCTCACAACTTCCACTAAGGGTTTTATTACACTTGAAGAATTATAAAATATTCTGGCAAGAATATAAAATCTTAGGTTTTGTTAAAAAACAAAGAATTTAGATCTACATACATTAACGTACACTATTTAGATGTTGTGAAACACTTTGAGGAAAGATGCAAAAGTGATCTAATCTGAAAATATTTCAATAATAAATAAAAAAAAAGGGCTTCCTTAAAGGAAGCCAAGCATGTTCTAAGAAAGAAGACTTTGCCATGTGAAGTCCTACTACTGCCAATGTAGTCACAGTTCTAAAAATCCTCCCTATTCAGTGGTCATGCCATTTGCCTAAGAAAAAGAGGAGTTCCAGAGCTAGACTTTTTCTGTTGCATCTTTCTACTCGCCCCCTTCCACTCTTCTTATCAATGTACAGAATCAAAAATGTGTTTAATTTAGGATTTATATGTATTATTCTGTTCCACAACTGCAGCCACCAGCACAGTCTCTTTCATGCCATGAGAGAGAAAACTTAAAATGGTCTTTGGAAAAAAGAAATACATTCAGGGATTTCTGGCTGTCATCTAAAATAGCAAAACATCTGCAGGTTTTAGTAGCTAGAACACGTGTTAGAGAAAAAAAAAAGGTATAATATTATAACATTATACCCTGTATTTTCAGCTGTGAAACTGAGCAGCAGATGTTCATGAGCTACAAGTGATTTCAATGCAATAATTAGTAAAGAAGGCTGCTTTAGTGTGTGTCCAAGTTTAGGACAAATTTGGGGAAAGACCTCCCAAAGAACTCAGAAAGAATTCTCCTCAGGGGGAAAATGGAAAAAAACTTATTTATTAACAAAACACAAGAGAAAACACTCCCCAGTCAGACCCAGATAACAAAAAACAAATTTCACCGAGAGAGAGAGACACGAGCTCGGAGATCTTCGCTGGGAAGGGCGGAGAGGTTCTTGGCAAGCTTCCAGAGGCAGTCTCTGAGGTTCTGATCCGTTTTCCTCAGGGAGAGGAGCTAGTCATAGCATCAACCCATCAACCCAGGACAGTGTGGGAGAGCAAAAGGCACTGACATGCTCTGGCTTGACACAAAGGGAACAGAGAAAAGTAGAGCAGGGAAGAATTCTGTGTCATGCACACTGAGGAAACAGTGAATGGCCTAAGGAAAAAGCATCACTGGAGATTTTCATAAAGGTTTAGAGTTCATTTCCATAAGATTTAAAGAGACCAGAGCTTTACCACTGAGGTGTAAATTGCAATTCATAGGTTTTATGATCGATGATCCAGGAAAAAGCTGAGTTCTACAAATATCTGACCAGTTAGAAATCAACAGCAGTCCTACACCGAGAGCAGAGTATAAGAGAAGGCTTGAATAAACAGACACATTGTTCTGAAAACCCAGCTGGGAAAATCCATTAAAAAGTAATCCACAGGAATGGAAAAAAACTCATTATTTTAAGTTGTAATCATTGCTAATAAATCAAACTACTAAATTACTTTCCCTTAAAATAAATGACATTTGAAATCTTAAAACTAGCGATTTTATATATTCAATCTTAGCAACCTCCTTAACTTCTTACTATAAATTAATCCTTTGAGCTCAGATGCAGAATACAAACACTTACATCTGCACCACAGCTATGCAGACTGCACAGATCCAAGCCTTGCTCACAGCCCTCATGCATGCATGGTTCATTTTCAAGTCATGCTTTGGAAGAAACTAATAATTATATATAACTAGAAACATAGAAAAATGTTCCCAGTTCACACTGCTGGCTAGAAAAGCATTGCCAATGACTAATTCAGAGGACTAGTAAGAATATATTAAGAAAAAAAAACAAACATCAAAGATATAAGCATGACAAAAAATGTATCTTCAGTTTTACTTGAGTCTAACTTCTATTCCATAGAGCAATATATCATTAGTGTATGAACCAACTTACTATGGCACAATCTTGTAAGAAGTGTTAGGAGATATTCAGATATTCTTTGCTTAAGGACTAACCAAACAAAAATGTTGAGAGTGTTTTAAATGCATATGTCAAGTTAAAAAAAAAAAACAACCAACCAGCCAACAAAAAAATAGTCAACCCAACATATCTAATTTGTCCAAAATACTGGGATTTTTCTCCATCTGAACTTCACATTTCTCTTACATATATTCTGTGTTCTGACAGGCAAGATTATAGCCTCGTTTCTCAAAGCCAGATGGGCCAGATGTAGGTTCTTAACTGTAATTTGGGGTAAAAACCGAATTTATACCTTTAGAGAAATCAATGATGAAAAGCTGATTTGGAAACTCTGAATTCTGGAGTAGGACCTCCACTACATTCATGTTTAAATTGTAAGGTAGGCAAATTGTAAAACTACAGGTTAGGATAGTTCTAATCCACTGGGCAAATAATCACATATTAGGTCCTATACCATAAATTTCTTCTGAAATTATGTAGAAATTAAAGCAGTGATATCTATTGTGTCTCATTTATACTGATTTACAACACTTAAGTTACTTTAAGAAAGTCTGAGTACAATTCTAGATTACACACTATGCCTTATGTTAATGTAGAAGCACTTGGAAAATAAGAAGAGGAAATATGAGAGTGCTAGATATAGGCCTGGATTGAGATGCTATATCAAGACACAAAAAACACAGAGAAGCTGTGGTGAGGTGACCTTGGCTGGCTTCCAGATTCCCACCCAGCTAGTGATGTCCAAAACAGGACAGGGAGAAAAGAGTAAGATGGAAATGCTTCTTTTGTTTTTCTTTTTTCCCCGCAAACAAAATTTTTGGGGAAATTAATTTAATTTATTGCCACTTGAAACAGAGTTGGGTGGCAAGAAACTAAGACAAAACCCACAAAACACTTCTTCAATCCCAAATCCTCCAGCTCCTCCACTGGAGCAAGGCTGGGGAATGGGAGCTGTGGCCAGTCCACAACAATTCCTCTCTGCCACTCTTTCCTCATCACGTTTTTTCCCTGGCTCCAGCATGGGGTTTTCCAGGGGTCTGCAGGGGAACCTGGATCACCTCCTCCTGCTCTCCCCTTGGGCTCTCAGGGCTCTTTCTCACATTTTTCCTCACAGTTCTGGCTGTGAGCTCAGCTCTGCCCTGCTCTGGGTCAGCTGGATCCTGCTGTGTCAAGATTATGCCTTGGGTTTGAGCTTTTATATTTTTCCAGATTCTCTGCTGCTAGTGTGCAACTCTGAAACTTCATAATAGGTGTTAGTAACTTCTCTTCACAGGGTAGCTGGAAAAAACAATCCCTTCCTAGCTAGAGAAGCAAGGACAACTGGTACCCAAAAAGTATAAACAGAGAAGGGAAGGGGACAAGGCAGGGGGCTGAGACCTCGTAGCCTGGGGTTGTGGTTGGATAATTAACCCCAAAATGTTGATGAACCAAAACTATAAAAGTGTAAGAGCTTGTGCCTGAGATCCATCTTGGATTTGATTTGGGTGTAGCCCTGGCCAGGCTCTTGCACTGCCCAAGGTGAATCCTTTCAATAAATACCTGTTTTATCCCTTTTGCTCTGCCTAGTCTCTGTTCTGGGCCAGCTCTTCCAGGCAGCACAGCAAGGGGCTGCTCTGGCTGCCAGAGCCTGGGCACCTGCGCCCCTGCAGACCCCCAGACTGGCTTCATAACCAGGGCTCTCAAGGCTTCAGATTTTCTGGGGAAGCTGGGCAACAGAGTCAGCTGTAATTTGCAGATGTGCCCCATCTCAATTTCTCTGTCAGTCTCTATTGACAAGGTACATACTCAGAGTCAGTGTTGTGGCTGCTCCTGCAGCCAAGAAAAAGGCTAAATCTTGCTATTTATCCAGCATTTTCCTTTAAGTAGACCTGAGTCAATTATAAAAGTATGTGTTTGTGAAATTTCTATCAATAACACTAAACAGATGAAGGAAGAAGTAACACTGTGGGGGACATGAAGACTGTTTTGCTATTGACATACACAATAACTGATTAGGTTTCTCAGCTTCTGTGGGTAGAAATTCTGACTTATTACACTTAGGATTACTAGCTAGCTTCCATTTCCTTTCAACTTTTGCCTCTGGATAAGCTCCACTATTCCCAAGAACAAACACTGATCAATACATTTGTCATGCGAACAACTATAATAAGGTAATTCATCATAGTCTGCCAGCCTGTTATTCCAGGAAGACTTCTGCATTTTTATCCCTACTTAAAAATCTGCTGTCACTCCTGCTGGAAATTTTGGTAGAACACTTTAGACATGTTTAAAAGCCCTTCCAAACTGATAGTGGCAGATAATTAAGTTATCAGCTATCAAACTCCTTTTTCACTCTCTGCAATGTTTATGACACCACGAACCTTTCTGTCTGGTTTAATCTGACCTGTTCTGAATGTGTGATCCCTTGTTCCTTCCCTTTTCCTTTCCTAATGGTAGCCAGTGACCAATGGAATTCACTTCAACAAATGAACCTGTTCTGGAGGGTCTAACTGAGCAATTTTGTTTTATTTCCAAGGTCTGAACTCAACCACATCCCACAATCTGTTCTTCAGCACTGTAGTGGCAAAAGATTTAATTGAAGGCAAAGTGAGCTAAGATTTTAGGTTTCCAAATGGAAGAAGAATAAACCAATGCTGGCTCATAGTTGTGTGTGGGTAAAGTGGGAGTTGCTATTTAGGCTGTCAGTAAAGCTTAATGTTTTTGTATATTCTCCAGTCAAAACTTTTTTTTTCATTATTTATTTTTTTATTTATTCTGTTTTGTTTTGGTTTTTTGCAAGCTTGGTGCTTCACCTCCATGTTAAGTGTAAAACTTCATGTACTCTTCCTATATTTGCTCTTACATTTCTCTGGTAGTGTTCTGTGGATATAAACATTCTCTTTAAAAAAAAAATCTGCTTTTTGTTCACAAATAAAAAGTAAGGCATGAAGTTTTAGCACTGGTGAACAATCCCACAAATGGAAATGCACTGAAGAAAAAGAAATACTGAGAAAGAATTAGGTTCTATTTTCATCTTCCAGAACACCATTAACAACAGCAAAGAGAAAATAAACTCAATCTTGCAGATCTATTGCCTCACACTCAAACAGAAACAGGGCATAGTTTTAATCCTTGCACCTCGTCCATCAGTCCCTTTTATCTGTGGCTTTTCAATATAGCAATGCACACCTAATGACAAAATGATCTTGAAAGCTAGAATCAATTTCCACTGCAGTCACAACCATCAGAAAGATAGGGAGAGAAGTTAGACCTGATAAGCAAAATTAAAGTACCATCAGTTAAACCCACAGTTAGATACACAGGGTAGATTGCTGGCAACGCCATGCAATCTGTGTGCACCTGGTTTATTAACAACATTTCATTTATGAAGGATGAAGTAGCATGCCACGAGATTTATCCTGCAGCAAGGCTTCATCGAGTGTGAAAGATGGGGATTCAGCATCTCAAGATAAATGAGCACTACTCCTAATACTGGAAAAGGGAAGGAGCCCTGATAGCTCTACGTGAAGCAAGGACCATTCTTAACGCTCACTTCACTTGTATTAATAAGTTTTCAATAAAAATGACATATATTACAAATAGGAACTCTAAGTATGCAAGGAACCAAGTAGTAATATTTCAGTCTTCAAAATATCCCACCTTCCAAGCTTTGTTTGTATGTCTCTCATATGAAACAGGTGAAATGAATTTTGAAAAGACAGAAATAGACTTATGCAGTCAAAGATTCTCATGCATTTGGAATTAAGAACATTTGTAACCATTTCACTTGGATTTAGAGTTTCTCAACTTTGGTCCCTGAGAAGGAAGATTCAGAAGCTAAAGTAAACATTATTTTCAAAAACCAATATTTAAGTAGTATCATGCTTAATTCTTTCTCCTAGACTTTTCACATTGGCTAAAAATTTGCAAGAAACAAGATTCCCAGTGATGATCCTGAAACAATCATGCATTGAAGGATGCAGCTCATATTGCTAATATTAATTCCAAATCCATCTAACCACCCCATCCAGCCCTTATAATTTGAGGGGCACAATTTACCTCAGAGTATCAGCAAAACTTGGTATTTTTGTTCTCCCACCCTTGGTTCCACAGCTGGATCACTCCTTGCCCACACTGTGGTTCCAGGCTTGAAGCAAACAGTTGTGCCAGACAAGCAGATGTCCTGAAAACCTTGGCTGCAAATTGCAGCTCTTCCCTATCCCATGACCAAATGAAGTGGCATATGTCCCTCATAGGTGAGGGAAAAGTTCAGAGGTGCAAATGAAAGCAGCCCCTGACCGTGTGAATGGCCTTTGCCCAGCATATCCATCCAAAAATGGCAGAACCTCTCATTTTCAATTCATAGGCGGTTTTTTGGTTGGTTTTATTCATCTAGTTGCCCTTCCCAATCCCAGCTCGCCTGAGCTACAAGCAATGCTAAGAAAAGAATCAGCAATTCCAGGGAAAGATTTCATAAGTCTAAGAGCCAAGTGTATATATTCCACTTGAAGACAATATCTTATATAATTCCTTCATATTCTTAATTGAAAATCTAGAGTCAAGATTTTGTGTATGTGGAGTGCTATGATGTAAGTATTTAATATTAGAGAAAATCATAATGCTTATATGGCTGTTATGAAAATCTGTCCAGACTCTAATGAAGGTAAAACTGCTGGAGTACATACAATGAGTCAGAATTACAAATAATCCCAATTTATATTTTAAAATAGCATTAATTTTTGATATAAAAGCCATTTCAAAGTTACAGCACAGAGAAGCATAATTCTTATTGCCAAAGGGACCTGGGGATCATGACAACAAATTTCAGGATGCTGGATTTTAAACTGGAGGCACTCCTATCATGAGCCAATCATTCTATCCAGGGAGTTATAAAAACAGCCTAAACAATGCAAGGCCATGAAATGTTTGACCTCTTTCCCACAAGCCAATAAATCAGGGTGCCAAAAAAGCTATCAAACTATCAAACTGATGAAACTATGAGGCTGATGAGAAAGTCTCCAAATTCAACTGGGAAGAATTTCATTTCAAATTTCCAGGGGGAATTCTTGATGCCAGATAGACTGAATTCCTACTCAACATTTCTCTGTCTGTGGCAATCATCAGTTTTAATTATTTCTGACATTTTGTCTATCATACTAGACCCCTGGAGAAAAGCAATGATCTCGTGTGAAAGGTGAACAGAACGAAGATCACATTAACATGCTTGAAATAAATTAACCACGTAATCTTGTAACTATAAAACCCCAGAAAGGATGCCATTAAACCACTTGCAACTACCAGTGTGACCACAAAAATCTCCTCATTAGCTATAAAAGCTAACTAGCAACATCTTATTTCTGGCATTTCAGTTGCATTAGTTGATTGTGTGTTCTTGTTCCAGGTTTAATATGTCTGATAAGAATGATCATGCCACTACCGGCCAACCAAAGAGGTTACCTGAGGAGCTGAGCACAGTCATTTCTCAAGGGTTTCTTTATGACTGCTGGGGAAAGAAGTTTGGTAAAGTTATCTTTAACTTTTCCCTGAAGGTCGTTTTTGTACTGCAATAAAACTTACTCAGCTTTTTTTGCAAAGAATACACCAATCAGCTCAAATCAAAAGCATTGGAAAGTACAAATTACATTCTCTCTCCTCCTGGTTTACTCGGAGAAGCACTGTATAATAGTCTCCAGGAAAATTAAGCAAAGAAGTCCAACAGTCTGTATTGTCTTATCTTAAAAGACTTTTAGAACAGCAATGAATGCCTCTGAAATATAACTAAGGAGAAAAGCTAATTGGTAGAAGATTATAAATTATATTTTCATATTCAACAAAATAAGTACAAGATAATTTATTATTATATTCAAAACTACAACTCAATGGAAAAGGTAGAGGACTGCAAAAAATAATTTAAAACACCTTCCTCTGAGAAATACTGCCTTATGAACTACTAATGTATCAATACATCTCATAAAAAAAAAACCACTGATACTTTAAAATAGTCTATTTTCTCCCTATTTCTACACATAATGTATTTACTAAGTAATGCTGTGGATATATGCAGCCATCTATATAAATAAAAAGTAGCATAAAATAACAAATATGTACTCAATTTTTTACTTTATGAAGTAAATTGTCTCTCTTCTCTTGTTAATATTCACACAATACCTCTTTTCTAACCTGTATAAACACACATCTCAAGGTAAAATTTCGAGCAGTTCTACTGACTGGCAAACCAAGTTCAGTCTTGTCCCAGAAATGTAAAAGATGGTCAAGAAATAAAATGTTACAGTAAATACCATCATATTTCCAGCTGACAAAAGCTTCACAATCCCAAGAGCGCCAAGCTCATTTTCTGTGATCTTTTAGCACCTTTTACAATTCCTAAGTTTCTTTAGTGGAACTCCCACAGATCTTTTTGTCAGAAAAACGCATTAAGCAAATTAACTGGTTGCATTTCTCCTGGGGCCATGAGCTACACCATATTTTATAAGTAGGTGATTGTGTTGCCACTTTGTCACTGCCGGACTTTGCGTCAAGTGTTATTTGACATGTGCTTTCATAAAAATGAATTAAAATAACAGGCAGTTAAATACAGGCAGCAGAACAGGGGTGATTTCATGTGCTAATTGGGACTGCAGCTCTCTCATTGGTAGCCAGCACTGCTGTATGCACAGTTCTGAGATAAGTTTTATTTCTGCTGTCAGATACAAAAGATAACTTGTCAACAAGTTCAGATGAGTAATTAATACCATGCAGACAAACATGAAACAAAATTCCAAGCTATTTTTAACTTCCTTTCTTATTCCCTTATGTTGTCAATGGACATTTTAACTAAATGTTTAGAAGTAATTATTCAGCCATTACTGGAAGCAGTTTATAGAAATCTATAGAGTCCATATCTACATAAATAAATTAGCTTTAAAAAAAAATCAGAGGAATTATTCTGCAAATTCTCAGGTAGAAGGGCAGCAGAGCACTGTATAAATAGTTCTGACCTTAAAAAAAAACAAAGCCACAATTTTGTCAGACATATTCAGCAGAAGAACCAGTGGTGCATTATTGGAGAGGTCACTAGATGTGGGTGCAGGGGGTCAGGGTCTGGCTGGCAGCTCCTGGCACTGCTGGAGGGCTGAGCTGCCCCCAGCTCACACTCACAGACATGAGTAAAAGCCCAGTGCATGTGTCTGGCTATGCCATGGCTCTGTACCATGTTAGTTAAAGCTCTCTCTGTGTTAGGTCAGGCTGTGCACGGCTCACCTGATCTGGATGTGTGCAGACACTTGTCTCTAGTGCTCTCCTGGCAGCTGTGGCTTGGTCAGCCTTTTCCCAGGAGGAGCTCATTTAATTGTGCTGGACTTGATGAGCTTGTGTGGGAATCCAACTATGAAATTTCCTCTTGGTGATGCTTTGCCAGGAGGGTGGAAGTCCACTCCCTTCCTTGCAGGGCTTCCCTGCAGTTTGTGAGCACTGTCCATGGAAGAACTAAGCTTTTTGGAGGCTGCAGGTATGGATGCACAAGTGCTATGATCATGCAAGAAAACTGCACCCAGCTGCCAAACTTGACGTGCTTTAACATGTTTCTCTTATCTCTTTGATATAGTACCTTTTCTGTTTTAATTCAAACCTTCATGGCACCACTCATACTTCTGCTCATTCTATCCTTCTGTTTCATTATCCCTGTGTCTCACCAAATTGCTGCTAAGCCCCAGGAATTGCATTACAAAGAAGTTTTAAGGAAGCATGTGTATATATTTTTTCACTTAATTTCTACTCTCTTCCATTGGAGTTCCCCCCAAGCTTTGGTGCTTTTGCCCAGTGCAGTGGCAAGGCAGAGCATGGTTGATGTGCTTTTCTTTAAAAAGGGTGGTGTTGAAGCTGTGTGGGTCTCCCTTTCACGTGCTGTTTTGTGGGACCTTTTCTGCTGTGGTTGTTTTTACTTTTTTCATTTTTATATCCTGCTGGATCCTCCTGTGGGTGAGCAGAATTGCTCATCTGTGAGATCCTCTGGGGGACATGGCAGAGAGATGCATTTCTGATACCCTGTTGCTTGGTGGTTGTGTTCAGCATGATCTTGCCTTGTGTGACTCTTGTGTTGTTAAGATAATGGAGAAGGAGGAATATTTCCTGCTGCTGTGTTAGATTAGGTAATGATTTTCTAGCTCTCACAAGCTGTATCAGGTTTGTCTCAGTCTCACACAGTGCCTTGTTTTGCTATCAAAAGAAAGTCTTGAATTATGCACAGAGTATGGTATGAGCAGCAGAGCTACTGCTGAGCATGGTTTTACATTGCCTCTACTGAATATTCATTGTAATCAAAGATCACAACTTTGTTTTCTGGAGTTAAAATATTTTTTGGTAGTTTTGACAATTCCAGCCTGCACAACATGTATTAATACAAATAACCAACAGCTCTGTTACTCTAAAGCAACGTGTTTTTAGGCAGAGGACATGAAAACACAAGTTATGTGGTATTTTGGGTACAAAACCAGGCACTTCAAAATGTTCATTCTTGCTGTTTGCCAGTTCTTAGCTCAGAAGCCTTTGCTCTTAATGCAGTTCAAAGCCAGAAGATGAGCAGAGGCGTTCCCATACGCAAACAGAGGTGACTGAGTTTAGTTGCTGTGGGAATTATTGTCGGGAACGGTCGTCAGGACAAACTTAGGAACTCTTTATATTCTGGTTTTGAAGTTTGTAGTTTATTGTTTAAAGTGTGGGTATAGGGTCCTGCTAAGAGCTGCCAGCCACAACTCAGAGCAGGACAAAGAGAGGTATGAAAGGAAAAAAAAACAGAAAGAGGGAGTAAAAAAGAAAAAAAAATAGAAAAAGTAATAAAGAACAATTTTTCCCATTTACAATACAAGTCTTTTTCTATGTTAAATATTTTAATTTTCACTAACCAATCTACTACAAGATACACACTTTTTAATATTTGCATGCAACCTATAGGAATTGCTATATTACCATGTTTTATTGCTTTCTTATCTATACACCTTATCTCTAAACCTTTCCTGCCATACTTTAAAACAGAATGTCTGCTGGCTCGTTGGTATTTGTGGAATTTGCCATTACCTAAACAAAAAAAAAAAGGCCTCAAACATTCACTTTGTTGCTCTCAGCCCCACAGTCAAAAACTGCTCTCATTTCTATTTCGCTTGTAGTTCCAAATCTTTTGCTAAGCACTCATATTTATAAAGTTTTCCTATTTCCTCATTCCCAACAAGTTCTATCTGCCACGTTTCGAGGGATTTATTGTGAGAAGAGCTGGCGTGAGGAGCTTGGTAGAAAATGAGAAATGTTGTCAGTGCAGGTTTGTGGATCTGTCTGATGCTTAAACATTGCTGGGGAGGGGAGGCTGGCTGTGCTATGAAAACACAGACAGTGTGCTGGTTGTGAAGGGGGTGGTTGGAAATGAAGCAAAGCCAAGATTTGCCTGTTTGGTTTTATGATCTACTGAGATACCTGCTTTTCCTCTGGGGTCTGCATGTTTCTTTAGGCGGGTTTTGTGGTAGGGAGGGAAGGTAATTGAAAAACATCTGTTTTGGTCTTTCTGGTGGTTTTGTGCAAAGTAGTGGTGTCCCAGTGAAGTATTAAAGAGGCAGCAGGCAGCACTGGTGGTTGGTTTCCTTGCTGCTGTTGAAGGAGTGTGAGATCTAAGGAGGGATTAGGGATTACATTTCTTCCTGGTGCTTGGTGGTAGCTGAAAGCTTAGACTGCAAGTCCATCATATCAGCAGATATGGGAAGGTGAGGAAGAATATAGATGTTAGCTGAGCAAGCACATGGAGAAAGTAGAAGGGGCAGGAGGGATTAACAGATGGGAGGCAGAGAGATAGTGAGTGAGGTGGAAGGGGAGGAAAAGCCTTTCTGCCTGACACATCCTCCTTTCCATTCCCAGGAGAGGCTGCTCCCCAGCAAGGAGCCTGGCCACCTGCAGATGGCAGCTGAGCACAGGAGATGGGGCTTGCCAGGTTCCAGGCGGCAGAATAAAGACCAGTATGAATTCACAGGGAAAAAACAGCCCCATTTCTCAGTCAGCAGTCTGTCTGTCTGTGCTGCTGGGTCCTTCCTGCAAAAAGGGCTTCCAGAGAGCAGACCTGATCATTGCCCAGGGTGATCATCACAGTGTGGCTGTGATGTCTCTGTCAGGGCCACCACTACATCCTCATGATCCGTTTAGTTAAAACAGCTGAGAAAGCAGAGAAGAAGGATCAGGCACTGCTTCCCACCCAGGTGGCTGGTGGCTGCAGCATGGAGAATGAGTTGGAGAACTACAAATGCTTAGAGGAAAGAGCCTGAAGGATTTCACTGTCCAAAGATAAATCCTTTCAGCTGGTCACTGGGTGTAGCACAGCCCAGTTCATCCTTGATGGTTGTAACTCTGGGCCCCATGAAACATCCATTGGTTGCTTGGAAGAGCCTTTAGGGAAAAAAGAGGTTAAAAACTTAAATACAACAGTGGCAAGAGCTGTTAACTTAAATATCAACAAATGCTATGATGAATGAGAAAGGGTTTGCCACGTCATCCTTTCTCTCATTTACCTGGAATCTCTTTTCCTCTTTACTGCTTTATGATCATGCAGACAACAGGTGATCACACAAGGATTTGCAGGGAATATTGGGAATAAATGCTGTATTTTGGGGTTTGTGCTGTTTGTGGGGATTTTGGTAGCAAATACAACAATGCATTTTTTTCAAAACTACCTCAATCCTTTTTGCTCTTACTGTGGATTAGAGAGGATAAAAGTAAAGTGATCTGATAGCTGTGTGTTATATATGATGCATTTTAATACATTTAATGTTTTGGATTTTGTAGGCTGTCCCCAGCTAAAGCAAGGGGCCTGGTCAGCCATCCAAAATTGTGAGATTCTGGGGTTGTCTGGTGCCTGGACTGTGTGTGGCTGCTCCCCAAGGTGTTGTGTGTGATGTGTGTGCTCAGCACTGCTGCCACAGGGAGGTTGTGGGTAACTCATGAGGTATCTGCACCAACCATAAACTCTGTCCATCCAGGCCAGGTGTGAACTCAAGTGCACCTGTTAGGCCACTTTAGGGCCATTTCATGGCCTACATGGCAGAGTAAGAGAATTTCTGAGAGATGATCAGATCCCTGTCTGTACACCTTAGGACTGAGTGCTCTTAAACTCTGCTGCTGTATTTGGTTGTTCAAAAAACTTTATTTGGAGCACAGGTAAAGGGTACACGTAGTTCTCCAGTCATCCCTTCTGTTTCAAGCAGCAAGAAACCAGGCAAATGTTGGTTTTTAAACTTGGAATGATTAGAAAAATTATGTGCATTTCTGTGTCCTGAGGAAGTTAACAGTAGAAGTTTCTCTGGTGCTTCCTGCTTTGGGAGTGAGCTTGGACAGACCTGTGGTAAGCTGCCTTATGTGATAATCTCTGGCTCTTAGAGGGAATGTCAGAGAGCAGCAGAGCTCAGCTTTGTTACTTGAAAGCTTTAAGTGTCTTAGGATAACCCCAATTTACTGCTATTTGGAAAGGATGCAGCAGAGCAGAGCAAGTTGGGGCACCCCTGCTGAAGAGAGAAATTTGACTTCAAGTAGCAGGTACCAGCTCTTGCTGTGGCTGCTGGCAAGGAGCTCAGCCTCTTATTTGATGGCCGAAAGCATCTTGCAGCTGTTTAAACTTACAGAAAGCAGCAGAGTGGAACACATTGTTTGTATGGTTGGTAGGAGCCCGTGTGTAGGAACAGAAGTGAGATTTTAATTCCTTGGACTGACTGGCTTTGAAGGAAGGACATGGGGATTGGTTGGGAACAAAAAAAAGCTGGGTGTTACCATTTCCTTATGTTCTTTATACTGGTCTGGTGCTTAAGAATGAAATTCTGTTCCAATGCAGCACTTGGGCCTTATACCTTTGCAAACATACAGCAGTTCTTGGGAAAGAACCACAAACAAACAAGAAAAAACTACACAGTAATGCATCATTTTTCCAAAATACTTTCTGAACTGGCAGGTGTGTATTGCCAATGTTTCCAAGCTCCTTATGGATCAGAAGTTCCAGAGATATATCTAGTTTTAAATGAGGCTGAGGTTGTCTTTTATGCACGTGGCCGGAAAACCTGAATTTAAAGCAAGTGTTTTCTCCCGGCTACTGAACTGATTTTCTTTTCTCAGATGTGGTATAAAATATGTATCTACTTCCTGGAAATTTAAAGTGCTTCATAGAGTGCTGTTCAGTCGATGTGTGCATGGCACAGAGGTATTAAAGGGTAAAAGTTCTTTTAGAGGTGCTGAGTGTTATGGTCCTGTTGAAAGATTAGTGAGGAATTCAGCTCCACGTTTGTCAGAACCCACAAATCTTGCCAAGACTGCAAGTATGTGATGTCTGGGCTTTGGTATTAATTAGGTTCAGTGCAAATACAGGCAGGTGTAAGAACTGGAAACAATAGGTTGGGTATAAAACCTTCTCTAAGCCAGAACTTAAGATGATGGAAGAGAGAAAATTGTCCTCCCAAAAACAGCTTCCAGGAGAAATGGTTTCCCCAGATAGAGCTGTGAGAAGAAACAAGTTACAACCAAAATCATGCACATACTGTGGGCTTATGTTAATGTAGTAATTATAAAGTATACAGAAGTGGTGCCTATTTCCTGCAGATTGTGGGTTGCCTCTTTTCTAAAGTTACTGAGTGGTTACTGCCAAGTACTAACAGCACTTAAGTATTTTTTGCTGTGCTTAAGGGGAGTGTTTGAATTGGAGGTAAAGGCACAGGATCATGAAGTTCCAGCTCTGGATGTGCCTTGTTCTATATTTCACATGCCAAAACCAGGGGTGATAGGTGTTTTGAGAAGGTGATTTTAAAACTGCTGTTGTGTTCAAAGGGATCTGTGCCACAAGTAATCTGAGCATCAACTGAGCAAGGGTTAAAATATTTTTGTTTGTAGCAAGGGTTAAAAGGAATCACATATATTTTTTCTGATAGCAAGACCTAGATGTAGAACAAGTTGTGACATTGGTAAAGTGGTTGTTCTGCTCTTTCAGCTATAGCATAGGGAATAAAATGAAGAAAAAATGACTTTTTGCCAATGATAGTGCATTCATGGGTCTGTTTGCACAGCTCAATATGAAATGCCTCTATGAAATTCTGTTGGATAAGTGACACGTCAGATGAAGCTCTTAAGGGATATCTGGCATCATGCACACAACAATTACATGTTTGCTTGCACAGAATAGTGTCAAACTATTCCAGCAGCTCCTCTTATTGTCAGGAGCTAAATTCAAGCCCAACTCTGAAGCAAGTTTTGCATACTTTCAAAACTGTCATTCTGTGATGTCGTGTCTTTGATTCTTCTTCTTCTTAATGTAGTTTTTTCATCCAGCTTCATTCCTTGGATGTGTATAATCAACTTGTATAGTGAATGTACAATTAAATTGTGAAGCTCTGTATTTGGGTCCCATGCTGATGAAATGTTTTCAGCACAGAATCTGTAAAGTTCCTTAAAAATACTGGAAGGGCCAGACTGATTTACTGCAAAGTCGTAAAATGACAGCTGTTGGTATGTGAGATATGATCTTGGAACTAGAATCAAACCAAAGAACAAACATTCTTACAAAATACAGTTGGGATTTACTGTTTATTGATTACTGGGGGAAAGATGTGTGCATGAAAATGCTCATCTATGTGTCAAGACACACCTCTTTATGGAGTTGCTGATGTTTGTTCTCTATTTTGTGTCATGGCACTTGCTAATTAATTACATTTTACACAACTGCAGAACATTTGTCATGTCTCAGCGTGCGTGAAGTACAACTGATCTTCACCAAGCAACAAAGAGCATTGTGCTGGTTTGAGAAGCTGTGTCAAGTCCTTGGGCTGGAAAAATCTGGAAAAGACAGAATATCCAGAGGAAAGAGGTCCAACAGTGTATTTGCTCTTACTGATTCTAACATCAGTACTTGATAACAGGGTCTAGCTAGTGATGGTTTCTTTTTTCTTTCCAACGGTTGGAGAATTTTATTTCACAGCCTTGAAACAAAACATCTTAAAATCAATTCTGTTACCTCACAAAGAGATTTTTTGGGATCTCTGATGGTTGCTTATTCCAAAAGTGAAGTTTCTGTTCAGTTGCTATCCATGGCAAGCACCCAGACATCCTGTCTCCTGTCCTTTTTGGTTTGCAGCAGTCTGACAGCAGTATCTGCTTCCAAGACTTCAGTCAGACTGACATCCATGGGCAGAAGGAATTCATTTCACCTTCACAGTGCCCTCCCCAAAATCAGCATGATGCTGTGCCATATACATAATTTATCACTTATCCCATGACAGTGAAACTACACAAGGGTGTCTCCAACATTATCCAGGGTGACAGGGCTGAATACATTCTTTATTTTTAAAGAATCTGTGTAGGGCTTTGTGATTCAGGTTTTAGTGAAGTGGAGCTTGGCAGCTCAGGCTTGGGGGTCAAGGGTAATTTGTTCAAGTAAAAGGTTTATAGCAATTCTGGAAGAGATAGGAGTATGAACAGCACGTGTTTGTCTTATCAGAGCTCACAAACCAGTTTTTTTTCACAGGAAGCTCTTATTGGATTGCAATAATTACTTAATTATTTCTAGATAGTAGATAGGAGTATGAAACTCCTGAGCTCAGCTCCAGTCCTTTCAAAGGGCAGTCATATGAAAAGAAGAAAATAAAAGAGGGGAAAATAAGTATTAAGGTTTTCTTTAAAGATGAAAATACATGTTTTTTAAGTACAGCTTTTGAGTATGATTTTTTTTTTAGCAGATAACAAACACCTTGAAAAGGGTTCAATCTGTAACAGCTGCTTTTGATTTTTCTACTAATTAAGATAGGAGAAAATACATAATTTTTTAGAAAATGTTCTTTATTTCAGTTTTGCAGGAGTTATGTCAACATAATCATGTGTTTTATAAAGCAAAAATTGAAGTATGTTTCTGAAATTATTGATAATATTTTTTATTATTTCTACATTCTCTTTTTCCCATAGTCTTTTTTTCTGAATGAAGTAGATCCACAAACTCCCATGTTGTTCTGTATGACTGGAATACATAGCTTTAATTGAAGAAAAGTAAACAGGTTTGGTTTTTTTCCCTCTGCATGATGGAATATAGCATTGCTTTTCCATGACAATTGTTAGATGAAAATTTTAAAAACTACTTCCTCTTGACAGTATTTCCCATTTAAATGCCTATTAGATTTCTTTCTTATTATGTCACACTGGAAATTGCTGCTTCACTGTAAGAGAATGAAAACCTAATGTTATTTTTCTAACTGGCAAAGGTGATCAATTTTAAGGAAGTTCAAGTGAGCTGCTCAGATATAAGAAATTTGCACTTAACTGTGAAGTAATTGAAAGAAAATATAATGAAATTAATACTGAGAGTGCTTTCTTTGGATTGAGTCAATCACTATCAGCCAATTGCCAGGCAGTGTTTTGAAAACTGAGCTACACTGAATTATTGTTGTATGATGTTGTAAACTGTGGTTGCAGCACCAATCAGAGTGTAGCAAATTAACTGCTGGGAAAGTAAATATGTAGTTATGTCTCAGCAGCTGTAAAGTGCCTCTGTGCTCTCACTGAGACAGTCCCTTTTAACAGCAAATATCTACATATTTTGGAGTTCATGTAGCTTGCCTGTATTTTCTGATGGAGAGGAGATAATATCCCTGAGGTCACTTTCATTTTGTTGCATTAAGGTAAAGGCCTGTGAAAATGGATTAAAAATGAGACTTAAATTTCAAAAGCATTACTGTAAAGTGCATTTGACGTGGAAATGGCTTTTTGTCCATATTCCAGCTATTGTGCTCACTAGATACTACATTGGTTAAAAAAAAGCACCCATCAGTGAATTGTAATGGAGACATGGATTACTTCTCATCATCTTTCCTGTTGTGTTATGTATGATTCTGCTTGGAGCAGAGGATCAGCATCATTTTCTCAATAATAACATTTTATTCAGTACTGTGCAGTGTGCATTTTACACCAGTGGTGCAGGGGTACCCCGAAGGCCCCTTCACATCCTGAGTCTGGCCCATGCAGAGGCAGACAGTGTTTCTCACTGCATCTGCCCTGAAACGGCCCCAGGTGCCCGAGGTGTCAGAGTGCAGGAGCTGATGTGCTGCCCCAGCCCCGGCGTGGCACAGAGCCCCGTTTCCTGCCCGCAGAGCTCTGCAGCAGTCTGTGCTGGCCCTGCCCAGGGCTGTGGGGCACTGCAGATCTCTGCTCACCTGCCACTGCCAGCTGGGGTCCAGGTGAGGCGTCCTGGGCTTGAGGTGACTGGCAGGTGACTGCAGCTGGCTCTTTCCTGTGTCCTGTCCAGAACAACCTTTCTGTGCCTTTACTGGAGGAGGATCTGGATGGCTCCTCAGGACTGCTGTTTCCCGTCCATGATTCTGACACACACATTTACATGGTGGGAAAGGTAAGTGCTTTCCACATCAGTGAGCACAGGCCCCTTTGATTCTGCTGTCAGCCTGTTCTGTGACACACTGAGGTCAAAGATGCTCCTGAGTCATGTTAACCTCAGGATATGAGCAGATGGGGTGGGGCCAGAGGGTGCTTCATCATCAGGCCACATTCACCATGTTTACAGATGTACCGTGTTTACTGTGCAGAGGTACACAGCTGGATAGGAATTTGAGGGGAAACATTTGGTTCATTGTTCATCCTGCTTGGCTTCTTGGGCCAGGAATTCTTCTTAGACTGTCATGCTGAACAGCAGAGTCTGGCTGACGTTGATTGTCTTTGCCTTTAAGGGTGATGGAAACATGCAGTACTATGAGATAAGCCCTGAGAAACCATATCTGAACTACCTGATGGAATATCGTTCTCCCTTCCACAGAAGGGAATTGGTGAGTGGAAGAATGTCTAATGTTACAAGAGGATCGTGACTTCTTTATTTTAGAGGTTGCCAGAGTCTAAGACTATCCAAAATACGATTTAGGAAAGAGAACGGGTCAGGTTCTTCCACACAGGTTTACAATTCCCACTCTGTGATTTCTCTGGTAACAGATCTTCACAGCTTAATGCCTTCAGTCTTTTGATTGACGTCTACCTTCTTTTTTACTTACATTTCCTATTTAGAAATAGATCTACTGTGATTAAGTCACCTCTCCTCCCTTGGAAACCGTTGCTTATAAACCTGTCTGTGTACTACCCACTGCTTAACTAATTCAAGTCACAGAATTTAGCTGTCAGCCCTCAGACCTTATTGTTAACCCTTTCTTGAACTTTTTCCGGCCCACTCTAAGAGTCATATTCCTCTACATGTTTCTAGGATCATTAACAACCCTCCACACTACCTGTGGACACTCCTGTTCTTAGAGGACATTGGTACAGATATTTGGCAGCGCCGAATTTTGTGCCTGCAGGTTGTCTTCAGAAAAAATTAAAAGGAATATATTACTTAAAACCTAACTGTTAGGATCTCCTCATTACTCAGTTTTTATAACACTTCCAGTACAACATCCTTATTTCTCATTTTCATAGTCTCTTTAAAAATTATTTAATGGAAAGGAAGTGTACAAGTGTTTTTAAAAGACCTAAATGAATCATGTCTACTTCCTTTACCTGCTTTGTTCAGCTGATCAAGCATACTGCTGAGGTTATTGTACAAAACCTCCTTTTCCATATTACCAAAATAAAATACTGTGTGAAGGAATGGAGTTTTGATTCACTTTTAGATGAATGCATAATGTAAGGAGCAACAAACCTACACATAGAATCTACTGCTTAATGAAGTCATTGGGTATTAGTAGAAAACTAAACTTGGGTGCCATGAAGCAAGGTCTGCAAGCATAGGGAATCTCTTTTGTTAAGGAAATTGATGTGGATATAGCTTTAGGCTGTATAAGCTAATGGGAGAGAAATCCACTGAGGTTATCAGGTGATTAGAGACCTTGTGTGACTTAGCCAGTCCCTAAAACACACATGGACAGAATAGATGTTCACACCTTTCTCATTCTCATTTCTCTTTTTGGACAGTGTTGGGGAAGGATACTTGCCTGGAAGGTATTTCAGCCATATATAGCTGTTCTGGTGTTGTTTAGGTGTCCTGAAATCCCTTCCTAGGGATCCTGATGCTGCTCTAATCCTGAGGCGTCATCTGCTAGTTCTCTTCTGTTCTGTTCTGGTCAGGTCACTCTATTGGCACTCTATTAGAATGAATAAGGAACATGAGGCTTAGCATGAAAATCACACGTTGTATGCAACAACATGATGTGACAGGAAAAAAAAAATTATTTAGTCTTCTCATTTGTGCCACTGAGCCAGTTTTGGATGCAGACCTCAAACCATGCTGATGTGGTGCTGATGCTATGACTCCTTTTGTTGTTTGATGACCCTTTTCACATGGCTAATGATACCAACCTTCCTAAGGAGATTTGTACTCCATTTATTTCATGCTCTTCCCCCAGGAATAATGCCAAAGAGAGGTCTTGATGTGGCAGCTTGTGAAATTTTCCGTTTCTACAAACTGATTCCAGCTAAAAGCCTGATTGAGCCCATCTCCATGATTGTGCCTCGACAGGTAAGTCAACCTCAGGTCATATTCATATCTGAGGCAAATACCAGTGTTAAAATGAGGACTCTACCTCCTCTCTGTGACTCTTGGGGGCAGGAGAGTAGGAAGAACAGGCCATTTTCTCTCTCCTGGCATGAGGGACATACCTGGCCAGTTTCTGGGGCAGCCCTGCAAACAAACCCTATCTGGGTAACTCATTAATTAGGTCTCTGTTTAGTATCTGACTTTCCAAGATATGCTGCCAGGTCTCCTAGATGTCTGTGAACTTCTCCTCTAGAATCTGTTTGACATAATGAAAGAGGGAGAGGGGTTGGAGCTGATGTTGGGTGGCATAAAAATCTCTTTCTGGAAAGGAAGAAGAATCACTCTGGTAAAACAGGAACTATGAATTAATGGGTCTCTCTGCCCCTTGGGTGGAATCTGTGTTACAGAGAGTTGTTCTGCAGCATGTAAAGCACGACCCGTTGCACTGAGGGTGATGTAGGAGCAAGTCTCAAAGCTGGTGTCATTAGAGAAAGAAACAGGCTTTGAATCTGTAGCTAGCCAAGGTAGCTCCCGTGTGACTGTGTGAGATAAGTGCAAGGCAAAGGTCACTACTGTGCTCTCTACTTCCAGAAAGTAGAATATGAAAAAAGGTGTGAGTTCCTTGAATTCAGAGACACAGAGAACTAATGCTCATTCCAACTCCCAACCGGGCGTGTTCCTCCAGCTTTATCTCCTTGGCCATTTTCTGTCAGTTGATAATCAGCTGATGCTTTGTGACTTGTCCATCCTTTGTATCCACGTATTCATCCTCAGGAACATAATTTTGTGGGAGTTGAATTACCTATGTCAACCTTCCCCAGTCTGAAGACTTACCAGCACGAATTAAATTAGGCCTTCAGATGCAATTCTTCTGAGTTGAGGTGAGGAGCAGAGAGAGAGGTTCAGAGCAGGTGAAAAGACTTTATGTCCATGCTGGTGAGTGCTCATGATACTGTTGAGAGATAATAAATTGATTTCTCCACCACAATCGAGAACTCTTTAAGCCAAAATCTGGCAGGCACAGTTACTCTGGACTTTTGTTTGCTTCCAGTCTGAATCATACCAGGAAGATATCTACCCCTTGACTGCAGCAGCCCAGCCTGCACTGGCAGCACAAGAATGGCTCAGCGGGATTAACAAAGGTCAGCACGTGGAGAGCTCCTCTTCAGCTCCCCAGGACTTGGATAAGCTGCTGCCAGCTCTCTGCCTATTACCTGCCAGAGAAAGAGGAAAGAAGGAAAAGGAGAGATAGTAAATATGGCTGGAAGGTAAAATAACTTGGTGACTGTAAATTCTGGAAGCTGCTCCAGTCAGGTGCTTCCATGTCTCTCTCTGAATTAATTGCTTACAACTGGTTGTTTGTATTAATTGCTTACAGCTGATTTCTCTGGTTGTGGTTTGTGGGTGCTCACTCATCTCCTCTCTCCCTAGGGCCTCTCTTGGTATCCTTAAGACCAGGCTCTGAAGGTGTGAACTCCCTACCACAGTTTCTTGAGCCAGAGCCACTCACAAAAGCTCCTGACCTGAGCCAGCAGCAGGGAGGAGGAGGAAGGATATCACTGGAGGACAAGCAGAAGCCAAGAGAGATTGAAGGCAGCAGAAAACGGCTGAAAGTGGAGGAGAAACTGCCAGAAAATGAGCAAATGTGCCTCTCCAATGGCTTTGACATACTTCAGTGTCCAATACCAAAAACTAAAAGCGAGGTATGAATGTCTAGGGTGAAGTGCTGGGGCCAGAGGGGAAGCCCAAAGCCAGATGACAAGAGGATGCCGTTCACATGGTGGCAATTGAGCGAGAGTTTATTTTGCAGGCCTATGTCAGTTCAAGCCTCTTTGCTCTTTGTGGTGGCAAAAGCTCTGCCTGCCCTTACTGCCACATGGGAAGCAGAAATGTGGCACAGCAGCACCCCAGCTGAGGGGGTCTGGAAAGGAGGGAGCAATCAGTGCATTCACTTCCTAGGCATTCCTGGGGCACAGACCTACCTGGTGGCTGCCTGGGGACAAGGAGGTCCTTGTGACTTCCAGTTCTGGAGGACAGAAGGGGATTTAAGCAGGATAACCCTTTGATGAGAACTGCAGTAGCAAGATGGGTGAGGCAGCAAGGGTTCCTGTGAAAAGAGTGGGTGCACCTGTGGTGCATCCATGTAGTCTTAACTGCCTGACTCTAGTTTTGGACCCTGACATGAAGAAAGAGTCTGCAGATCACTGCTGAGGGACAGCTTGTTAGTGCAGTGCTATTGAGGTTGGCTGCTGGCTGCAGCATGCACCTGGGAAAGGCTCTAGAAAAGATCCTGGTAGCTCCATCATCAGTCTTTACCCGTGGAAAACCACCTCTCTGTACAGTAATAAATCAGTGGTGGCTTGTCAGCCTCCCACTGCTGGCAGCTCAGGGACATTTTCAACTACATGCAGTGTGTTTGCTTTTAGGAATCCTGGAATAATTTTATTCCCTGTGAGAAATGACTGCTCACTTAAAAATATTCAAAGGTTTATTAAACCTTGACCAATGCAACAAAGGACTGAATAAGGAAACAGAGCAGTGCTGGGAGTGTGTAACCAACCACCATGTGCTCGCCCACAAAATGGCTGCTCTGCCTTTTATCCCCCTGGTGTTGCATTTGGCACCCCTCGCCCCCCCCAAGTCTGTCAGTCAACTCTTCTTTGCTGTCCATTGTGGAGACTTTCCTCCAGCGTGACAGGAGGTGAGGTGTTGTCATGTCTGCCCCCCATGCAAAGGGCACGTGTACACGCTCTCCCTCCACATGTCCTGGCAACCAAAGCTGTCCAGTGGCAGCAACAGAGGGCTGGGAAAGGGGGCTATGGGGAGAACAGAGGACATCCAAACAACAAATCACAATAACATACCCATACATCAGTAAAACATCTCTTAACATACAAGCAATACTAATCTCTGTCTTGGCTTGAAAAGACAGGTGTCTACTAAGGAAGGAAGGCCTGAACCTCTCTTGAAATGGAAAATGTAAACCCCCTCCTTCTGAATTATTATAATTTTGAAATAAAGGGGCTCTCAGGCAAATATATGGGATAACAGTTCTTTACTAGGAAAATTAAAATAGAAATATAGTATTACAAAGAACAATCCAAAACACTGACAGTCAGAATACAACCTGACACCCTGTCAGTCAGGGTGTTGGTAGCAGTCCCATTAAATGGTGGCTGCAGTCCTCCTGGAGTGACAGATATGGTTCAGTCGAAGGAGTCGAAGGTCCTGGAGAAGGGTGCAGTTTTCCTCCAGAGGTCCAGTGATGATGTGGAAAGGTCTGGTTTTCCAAACCAAATTAAAATAAAATATAGTACAGTAACAAAAAAAAAGCTATGCTTGGCCCAACTGGAAGAAGAAAAAGGACTTGACCAAGGTCAGAGAAGGAGATGCAACAGACCCAGGAATTTGGACTCTAAATACTTTCTGTGAAACACATGCAGTCACAGCCCAATCTAGTGGACAGCAGGAGCACTGCTGATGTTGTCTCTTGGTTGGAGGCCTCCTCCTCAGACGTTTCTCTCAGAAGTGATGTGACAGCTCTGGTGGCATTGTCAGGTTAAATGTGTTTTCTTAGTGTAAAGTAAATAAAATGTGTGGTTTCTTACGGCTTTTACAGATGTATTACCGGCAACAGGAAGAAATCCATCGACCATGTGAGTTGGTAAACCAGAGAGATGTCCAAATTAAACAGCTGAAGCTGGGGATCAGAAATCTCCATGTATCAGAGATCTCTGACACAGGCAATTACTGAGGTTGCTGACCTGCAGCTCTTTGTACCCCTGGACACAGAGGGAGATTCCAGTTCCTGCAGATAACTCCTCCTAGGTTTTTTACTGGGGGTAAAATTGATATTTCAGGCAGCATGGACTTCCCTGGCTTGTGGTGGTCACATTTCCCTGATTGTCACCAGACAGTTTTTGGTGGATTTGCTGTGCTTCTTCAGGCTCCCCTTGCTTGCCTGCTCACCAATGTCAGAAGCTTGTGTGTTAATGTTAGTGAGAGACTTTGGAAAATCTTGCTCTTCTGGTCTTGGAGAAGCTATGTGTTAATTTCTAGGAATGACCTGTTTTGCTGTCCGTCCACATGACAGGAGAATGGGAGACTGAAGGCAGCTGCCAGCTTCTTTTCTCACCCTGGGGCCCAGCAATGTGGCTCCTGTGTCCTTGCCAGAGGGAGCCCATCTGCTGAGCTTCAGAGGCACCTCCAGCTCCAAAGCGATCCTTAGGCACCGCTCTCCCCTCACAGCTCGGCCCTGCTCCCAGTGGGTCAGGAAGGCCGTGGCTGCCCGGCCCTGGCGCTGGGGACAGTCCCGCTCTGAGTGGGAGGCGCACGGGGGGTGCCAAGGGCCGGCACTGCTGTGATTGACAGCAAAAGGACAGTCGGGGCTGTGCTGCCTTTCGGAGCTGGAACAGAGATCACACAGAGTTAGGGGAAATAAAAGGGTGCTTACTGAAAGGCCTTCAAAGGCCGCACCCTGGCAGCAGCAGTGCCACAGCGTGGCCCCTGCCCTGCCCGAGTGGCTCCAAGATGGAAGTAAAAGAGGGCTTGGTCACACGATTTCACATTTTTATAGACTTCAGCCCATTTACATACAGGAGTCAACCATCCAATTAATAGTCTCAAATTGTAAGGTGCCCTCCTCTTCTCACATTGTTTATACTTTGGGCCTGGAATCTGAAGAAACTGTCCTTGAGTCCACAGCTGGTATCAGGCTATTTCTCCTTTATCACCCTAAAGCACAACAGACAGCACACCCAAGCAGAACAGAAAACTCGGATCTTAAGGCATCATTTCCCCCCTTTAGAGGCTTGACAAGGCCTTTACTACCTTGTCAAGTCTCTACTCTAAACTTCACCAACAACAGAAACTTAATAACTAATCAATGGTTAACAATAATAATATAAATATCTAATATTAGACAAATATCTAATAACAAATTCATACTTGTCCTGGGTTGGTGTTATGTCTACTCCTCTCCCTGCCCCCCCTCGCTGTCTGCACGGAGCTGCTGCCGCCGTGGCCGTTCCTCCCCCACCCCGGCAGGCCCCCGGCTGCTGCTGCTGTCACTGCTGTCACTGCTGCTGTCACTGCTGCTGCCACTGCTGCTGTCACTGCTGTCACTGCTGCTGCCACTGCTGTCACTGCTGTCACTGCTGCTGCTGCTGCCACTGCTGCTGTCACTGCTGCTGCCACTGCTGCTGCTGCCACTGCTGCTGCTGTCACTGCTGCTGCTGTCACTGCTGCTGCTGTCACTGCTGCTGCTGTCACTGCTGCTGCTGTCACTGCTGCTGTCACTGCTGTCACTGCTGCTGCTGTCACTGCTGCGCTGCTGCCACTGCTGCTGCTGTCACTGCTGCTGCTGCTGTCACTGCTGCTGCTGCTGTCACTGCTGCTGCTGCTGTCACTGCTGCCGCTGGCTTTGCCGCTTGCTCTCCGGCTGCTGCCCCCTCTTTCTCTCTCCTTTCTTCCCTTCATCCCGAAGATCAGCACCGGCTCCAGACGGGGGGATCTGAGCATCAGAGACTGCCTCTGGAAGCCACCAAAGAAGCTTTCGCCCTTCCCAGCAGAGACCATCTGAGTTCATCCACCTTCCCTCTCTCTCTCAGTGAAAACGTTTGGTTTTTTTTAACTCATCGGGGTCTGTACTGGGAAGTGTTTCTCTTGTGTTTGTTAATAAATAAGTTTTTTCCACTTTCCCGAGAAGAATTCTTTCCGAGCCAGTGAAGGAAGGAATTGTGGGGGGGTATACTCTCTGGGCAGGCTCCTTTGGAGGCCTTTCCCCAAATTTGTCCTAAACTTGGACAA
>JAPFBE010000160.1:0-40290 GCA_034336665.1 Luscinia megarhynchos | reverse complement strand
CCTTTGAACTGGGGATTTCCATCTGCACCCTGGCAGGCTCTAGGATGCTAGAACACTGGAACTTGTTGTTCTGGTGCACCTCAGGGGTGCAGGAGGAAAGGGAGCCAACCCTTGGAGACATGTTCCTAGTAGAAAAGGCTGTGGAAGGTAGCACCCAGGAAGAAGAGAGACCTCCAGCTGCTGGCTGGACGTGACTGGTGAACTGCTGGTGGCCAATTCACCTCTTCTTGCTCATCAAAAGACTGGTAAAGTCAGAAGCCAGAGGCCGTTTCTGCAACAATAACAAAATAATTTGTTCCTTAATCTATTATCAGGATCCGGATTTGCTCCCATTTGTAAAAATCAGCATTTCTGAAGTGGCAATGGTTGAAAACACATCTTTCTTAACTAAAAAGATCATTCAATCCAGGAAATGGTGGAGGTAAATACATCCTCTATCTCATTCCTGCTTTCTCATCTTAAGACTTCAAGTTTGTAGCTAAAAGGCTTTGGGAGAAAGACACTCCTTTCAGCAGCTCTATCAAAGACTTCCCCAAAATGGGGAGGTCCAGTTGTTTTTCTAGCACCAATTCATGCTTGTACACAGCTCTTGCCGCCACACACCCACATGATTTACTAAAGAGTCCGTTTTAGCTGTCTACCTGTTAAAGACAAGATCAGTGCTTCACTGACACAAACCCAGGACTACAGGGTGTGGTATTTGATTGTGAATTCTCATCAGGATGATGAAAAAAGACATCAGTCACATGTCAGGGATAATCTTGTGCTTTTAGGTTACTCCAGCAGACACTCCACTCCTTAAACTCAAAAGCTGATGGCTAACAAGTTCTTAGATTTGTACAGGAGACTTTCACAAGGGGTGAGTCCTTCTGCAGGGAATGAGTTGTGAGTGGGGACTGAACTCAAGTCTCCAGGCAGAGCAGAAATTTGGCTCAGGACAATGCTGCTCAAACCCTGCAGGATCCTCTCTGCTAATCACAACCTTCCTGCCGAAGCAGTCAGAATGCCTGCGGCAAAACATGCTTTGGCCTGGCCCTGCACATGCACATCACAGCTTTTAATCCATCAGGAGAGGGACAAAACCTAAATACACAATACAGAGTGTTAAAAATGCACTGAATACCTGAGCAAGTCCTGCTGAAGCGTCTGTCTCAGAAGGACCTGGAGATGGCACAAGGCGGATGTTGCTGGAGTTCTGAGATGGAGAGAATTGGCTGTGAGTATGGACAAAATTTCAGGTTAAAGGGCCGAAATATCATAGGTATTTCCTTCCAGAGCAAATAAACCTTCAGTGTCAGAACGCAAGGAAAGAGCTAGAAGCTGAGTTGAGGGGGATTTAGGCTAGATACCAAGAAAAAATTATTGCCCCAAAGAGGGCAAAAGCACTGGAAGAGGCTCTCGAGGGAGATGGTGAATGCAGCAGGAAACCCAAGCAGCAGGCAGGCTGCCCAGAGGGGACGCCGGGGCATCCCAGGCAGGGGCCAGCGCAGCAGCCACAGGGCAGCATCGGGCCTGCTGCAGGCATTGTCTCCTCCCCACAGCCCGACGGCACCCGTGTTCCTCTGGAGATCGTGCTCATGCAGAAGGTGGGCTCTGGCTGCCGCTCAATCATCCAGCTCCTCGACTGGTTTGAGCTGCCTGACAGCTTCCTGCTGGTCATGGAGCGCCCGGAGGCATCTCGGGATCTCCTGCAGCTGCTGCTGGAGCAGGACTTCCTGTGCGAGGAGGCGGCGCGCTGGCTTTTCCACCAGGTGCTGGAGGCCGTGTGGCACTGCACCGCCTGCGGCGTCCTGCACCGCGACATCAAGCCGGAGAACCTCCTCGTGGACCCGGAGAGCGGCGAGCTGAAGCTCATCGACTTTGGCTGCGGCACCTTCCTCCAGGAGCGCGCCTTCACACGATTTGCCGGTGAGCCCCGGCCCGGGCCCTGCTCCCAGAGCCAGGCACTGCACGGCCCCATTCCCTCCGGGGCTGCGGGCTGCAGCCTTTAGCCGGCTGCCGGCTCCTGGGCCACGGCATCTGCCCCGTGCCAAAGGGCAGCCGGCAGCCGGCCCTGCCGACAGAGAGGGGCTGCATAAGCCGGGCCCCGGCCTCTCGGCCTGCCTGGCCGGCAAGGCCGTGAGCTGCTCCGCTGGCCTTCTTTGCCTTTCACATCGGTTTCTTGCCTTTTGCCCGTTGCTTTGGGGGAGGTGGGGTGGCCTCCGGGGGCAGTGGGACCCGCCGGGCGCAGCCCCTGCCTCAGCCAGGAGGCCGGCTGTCTGCCAGGCTCCGCGAAGGCAGCGGCTGCGCTCGACAGCCGCCCGTCTCCCCTAGGAACACGCTGCGACAGCCCGCCCGAGTGGATCGGCCTTGGCTGCTACCAGGGCCATTCGGCGACCGTCTGGTCCCTGGGTGTGCTGCTGTACGAAATGGTTTGCGGGAGCCTCCCTTTCGGGGACGACCGGCGCCATCGTGGTCGGGCAGCTCGTCTTCAGGCGCCAGGTCTCTCCAGGTTGGTATCCGGCCTCAAGCAGGCGGGCTGTGGCGGATGGCGGCGCACAGCAGCCCCAACGCGGCTCGGCGGGACGGCCGTGTGCCCCCAAGGGCCGGCCGCAGGAGGCGGCCCGTGCCGACGGGCTGGGCGCGGCACGCGTGGCTGAAGGGGGTGGCCGTGTCCCGCCGCGCCGCTGTCCCGCACGGGGCAGGGTGGCTCGGGTCCTGCGGGCGCCGGGGGCGGCAGCCGGGCGGGAGCCTTCTGGCCGTGACCGGGCGCTTGCTGGCTTCTCTCCGCAGAGTGCGACCATCTGGTCCGCTGGTGCTTGTCCAAGCACCCCGGGCGACAGGCCAGAGCTGGAGCAGATCTTCTGGCACCCTTGGGTGTGGGGCGGCATTTTGACGCCTCGCCGCAGCCTGTGCAGCACCCGGTTACCACGTCCCACGCAGGACCCCAAAAATAAAACAAGCGCAAAGCCATTGCGGGCTGTCAAGTCTGGTCCTTGCCAGCAGCTTCAGCTGAAGAAAGCTCTTGGGAAAAGGGGGAACGCCAGTGCTCCCTTCGGCCTTTTTCAAGCTTTGCCCGCCTTTCATTCAGCACGGTAATTTTGTGTCTTCCAGCACGGGAGGGCTGGGAGGGGCTTTAACAAGCTGAGAAACGCAACAGTGAAACAACCGCTGCCCCTTCAAGCTGAAGTGTCCACCCGGTGTTTCCTGAAGGGAAACGAGGGCTCTGGGTGCGTTGCCACGGCCAGCGGGTGGCAGGGCCACAGACCTTGCTCTGCTAGCAAAGCTGGGAGAAGAACCAGAAGCACGAAAAGGTCATTTCCCACTAAGCCCTGATGAACTCTTCCTCTTTCTTTCCGTCAAATGGGCAGCAGGGAAACACAGGCCAAGCCCCGTGGCTCATGGCAGAGCCTTCTTCCTCCCCAGGGAGCCTCCTCGCTGTGACGAGGGTGCCCCCCCATTAGCCCAGGACTCCCCAGCTCAGCCCCCCAGAGCCCGCGCCCCACGCGCCCTGAGCCAAGCGGGGATTGGCGGCCGTCCCGGCCACAGCCACAGCAGATCCATCGAGCTTCACACCTCTGACAAGAGGAAAAGGGCCAGCAAAACCTCCGCTGGGGCCACGAGGACAGCAGACTTCAGGCTGCAAGCTCCCTGGGAAAAATGTTTCTGAAGGTGCTGGGGTCCATCAGTGCTGCTATCTTTTGAAACATCACCTCCTAAGGGCACAGGAGGCGGCCATTCCCACACGTCGGAAGCCAAGCAGGCGAGGCACAAGGCTGGCTTGCCTAAACTGGCAGCTTCTCTGGGCAAGAGCATGGGAAAGGAAGCTGTGTGCCCCGTGGAATCCAGGTCAGGAGAAGGATGCGCAGTTCCTTCTTTCCACTGCGGGGAGAAATCTGCTGTGGGGAAAGCTCAACTGGAGATGCAGGTGGCCAGAAGTCCAAAGAGCGGGGCACGATAAAAACTATGTATTCAAACGCGTTCCTGGGAAAAAAGGTTGTAGATATAACATTGTCCCCTTCCGGGATGCGCATGGTCACTCGACAGACAGCCGCAGAGACACGGTTAAGGTGTTTCATGCGTCCTTCGCCTTTCTTTCATGCCTTTTTTGCCACTGTCTTCGACACTCCTCCCTCCCTTTGATGCCTTCCCTTTTAGCTTTCCTCTTTTTCAAGTTCTCTACAGCCTTCGTGTGTAACTCTGAACTTCATCGAAAGCTCTCTTCACAGCTGAGTTTGACAAAAGAGTCCTTTTCCAGCCTGAGAACCAAGGACACCATTGCAGCTTCAGGCCCAGAAGTGCAACCAACGGCAAACTGAAGAAAGCAAGCTGGGGGGAAGGAACTTCAGAACCTGAAGCTGTAATGGGACAATGAAGCCCAAGAATGGAAAGGGACTGAAAACTTATCAACGTGTGAAAAGCTGGGACCGGTCGTCCATCTTGCGTCCATCTTGGGTAGAGCCACGGCCGGGCTCTTGGACTGCTCCAGGCGCATCCTTTGGCGGCCTTGGAATAAACACCGATTCCTCGATTCCTTGAGCAACGTCCAGCCTCTGTTCACGGCAGCCTCTCATGGCCATGGCCTTCCCAGCGGAGGGTGTTGCATTGTACCAAGGGACACTGCAAAGTCCCTGAAGAGGGCAAGGCCTGCTCAGCAGCGAGCAAACCACCGTCCCCGTGTTCGATCCACTGCATTCCCATGCAAACGCAACACGTGCCGGCTCTCGAGAAGAGAGAAACATTATTGCAGTCAAAAGCAGAGCAGCGGGAGCATCATGAGGGCTCCTTGCCAAATGCTGATTTCTTTCGAGCAGAGGCTCTGCAGAAGTCAGTGAACTGCTGACAACAAACTCTTCCTGCCCTCAACAGCCAGTGTGGGAGAGCTCCCCAGAGACAGAGGAACTTCAAGTCCCTTTGGCTCGGGACCATCTGCTTGGGCACACAGTGGTGGGTGTTTCCAGTTGGGAATGCTGCAGAGTCCTGGGAGCTGTGGGCTTGACGCTGCTGCCACCAGCGCTCCTCCTGATGCGCCCCTTGCTCAGGGGAAGGGATCATTGCAACAGGCCCAGCTGCCCTTCGTGCTTGCAGGCTTCTTCCTCCCAGGCTTTCTCTGGCCACGTGCGCCTTCAGCCATGAGCCGCTTCGGCTGACGCCTGAGGCGGGCGGGGCTGTGACGGCACAAAGGGGCTGAGCGCTGGCGTGAGGCGGGGCTGTGATGTCCTGGCCACCGCACTGTGACGTCAGCTCGCTGTCCCTATATAAGAGGGGCCAGCACCCGCAGCTGCCAGTGCAGTCGCGATGGGACGCGCCGGAGCCATGGGTGACGGTGACGTGCTAGCGATTGCGCTTGTCCTGCTGCTGGCCACTGTGGCTGCCTGCTGGGCCCTTGGCCACTGGCAACCACGGAGGCGGCAGACAGGGAGAGCAAAGCGGAGCAAGCGCCCCGCGGTCCGACCCAGAGGCTCACGCAGGAAGCCAGGAGCCCCTGTGGCTCCCGGGCCCTGCAGGCCTCGGGCGGGCCCTCGCAAGCGGCCGCGTGCTCCCGCCAGCCCCCTGGGCAGCCCCTGCAGCTGCGGCCCCTCGGTGGCCGTGGCCCAGGAGCTGCAGCATCTGATGCTGCTGCTCTGGGATGGCAAGGGGACGCGTGTGCCGCTCTACTCCGGGATGTGGCGGGCGTTGTGGAGGGAACTGGAGGAGCTGGTGAAGCGGGGCCACCTGCCTCGCTGTGGCTCGTCTGGCTCCACAGGAAGCCCCCATTCCTTGGAGAGGCCTCCCTCCACGCCTGGGAGAGCCTCAGCCCTTGCAAGGATGGCACAGCAGCGGAGAGTTGCCATCCATGCAGGGGCCTCAGGCTGTCAGAGAGCCTCCATCCTGCCAGGAGCCTCTGCTATCTCTGACAGCCGCCATCCCTGGCAGAGGCTCAGTGAGACCTGTCAGTCTGCACAAGGTGCAGAGCCCGTGGACAGGTCTCCCAGCTCCCTTGGACTCCCGGGCGCAAGCCTGACCATTGACGTGGCCAGGGAAAGCCCACAGGTCCAAACGGGAGCCCAGCCCGAGGCAGGGGGGCCTTGTCCGGAGCAGCTGGTGGAGCGGCAAGCGTCCTGGAGCCGGCAGTTGCCGGCCCACAGCAGCCAGGACGCTGTGCCGGTTGTGGCAGCTGGCAAGAGCCCCAGCCTGGTGGTGGAGACGAACCTCGAGACACCGAGGGGCTTCCTCCATCTCCAGGAAGCTGCCCCAAGACGGCCCTCGAGCAGCACCAAGGCCTCCTTAAGAGCAGGAGCAGGTGAGATGTGCCCAGGAGCCGTCTGAGGATCCCCCGGGGCTCTTGAGGTGCATCCCCAGGCCAGGCCAGGCCCCCTGAGAGCAGCCGAGTCCCCGGCTGCTTCCAGTGCCTCTGACGCCAAAGGCTTCAGAGGCTTCAAACGGCCCTGTCTGCCTTGCAGCTGCTCCTGGCACCCCCCTGTGCCAAGCCTCGGGCTGTAGCCCCGGCCGTTCCCGACAGCAAGGGGCAGCCCACGACGCCGCGGACAGCGACGGTGCCGCCTTGCCCCGCCGCACCGCGCCTCCTGCAGCCGCCTCTGCGCTCTGCCCCGCCCCAGCTGTGCCGCCGGCCAGCCCCACGGCTGCCGAGAGGCGGTGGCCGCTGCCCGGTGCGCAGCGGGAAGCAGGTGAGAGCAAGGTGGCCCCGCGGTGGCCCGGCCCGCCTGACTGGCGGGCACTTGGGAGGGCGGTCCTGGGCGCAAGGCTGATGGCTCTCTCTTGGCCGCAGGGCAAAAGAAGCGGCCGCAGGAGCTGTACCATCTGGGCCCGCAGCTGGGGAGCGGCGGCTTCGGCACCGTATTCGCGGGTACCCGCCTCTCGGACGGGAGCCCGGTGAGTGGCCGCAACGGCCGGGCATGGGAGGAGGGGCAGGGACCGGCAGGGGCAGGGCTTGAGCTCAGCCCCCCTCTCTCCATGGCTTGCAGGTGGCCATCAAACGCGTGGCCCGGGAGAGCGTCCTGCAGTGGGACGAGCTGGTGCGTGAGCGGGGCCAGCGGGACAGGGCGGGCCGGGGAGGGCTGGGATACGCCCGAGAGCCCGGCCGTGGCCGGCGGGGGATGGCGGGGGCATGGCGGGCGTGGGCTCAGAGCCAGAGCCAGGGCATGGCGGGCCTGGCAATAGCAGAGACCAGGGTGGGGCTGGGCAGGGGCCACCTCCCAAGCATGCCCTGGGGCTTGGCATGAAGCCCAAGCAGCAGGCAGGCTGCCCAGAGGGGACGCCGGGGCATCCCGGGCAGGGGCCAGCGCAGCAGCCACAGGGCAGCATCGGGCCTGCTGCAGGCATTGTCTCCTCCCCACAGCCCGACGGCACCCGTGTTCCTCTGGAGATCGTGCTCATGCAGAAGGTGGGCTCTGGCTGCCGCTCAATCATCCAGCTCCTCGACTGGTTTGAGCTGCCTGACAGCTTCCTGCTGGTCATGGAGCGCCCGGAGGCATCTCGGGATCTCCTGCAGCTGCTGCTGGAGCAGGACTTCCTGTGCGAGGAGGCGGCGCGCTGGCTTTTCCACCAGGTGCTGGAGGCCGTGTGGCACTGCACCGCCTGCGGCGTCCTGCACCGCGACATCAAGCCGGAGAACCTCCTCGTGGACCCGGAGAGCGGCGAGCTGAAGCTCATCGACTTTGGCTGCGGCACCTTCCTCCAGGAGCGCGCCTTCACACGATTTGCCGGTGAGCCCCCGGCCCGGGCCCTGCTCCCAGAGCCAGGCACTGCACGGCCCCATTCCCTCCGGGGCTGCGGGCTGCAGCCTTTAGCCGGCTGCCGGCTCCTGGGCCACGGCATCTGCCCCGTGCCAAAGGGCAGCCGGCAGCCGGCCCTGCCGACAGAGAGGGGGCTGCATAAGCCGGGCCCCGGCCTCTCGGCCTGCCTGGCCGGCAAGGCCGTGAGCTGCTCCGCTGGCCTTCTTTGCCTTTCACATCGGTTTCTTGCCTTTTGCCCGTTGCTTGGGGGATGTGGGGTGGCCTCCGGGGGCAGTGGGACCCGCCGGCGCAGCCCCTGCCTCAGCCAGGAGGCCGGCTGTCTGCCAGGCTCCGCAAGGCAGCGGCTGCGCCCGGACAGCGCCGCCCGTCTCCCCTAGGAACACGCGCGTACAGCCCGCCCGAGTGGATCGGCCTTGGCTGCTACCAGGGCCATTCGGCGACCGTCTGGTCCCTGGGTGTGCTGCTGTACGAAATGGTTTGCGGGAGCCTCCCTTTCGGGGACGACCGCGCCATCGTGTCGGGGCAGCTCGTCTTCAGGCGCCAGGTCTCTCCAGGTTGGTATCCGGCCTCAAGCAGGCGGGCTGTGGCGGATGGCGGCGCACAGCAGCCCCAACGCGGCTCGGCGGGACGGCCGTGTGCCCCCAAGGGCCGGCCGCAGGAGGCGGCCCGTGCCGACGGGCTGGGCGCGGCACGCGTGGCTGAAGGGGGTGGCCGTGTCCCGCCGCGCCGCTGTCCCGCACGGGGCAGGGTGGCTCGGGTCCTGCGGGCGCCGGGGGCGGCAGCCGGGCGGGAGCCTTCTGGCCGTGACCGGCGCTTGCTGGCTTCTCTCCGCAGAGTGCGACCATCTGGTCCGCTGGTGCTTGTCCAAGCACCCCGGCGACAGGCCAGAGCTGGAGCAGATCTTCTGGCACCCTTGGGTGTGGGGCGGGCATTTTTGACGCCTCGCCGCAGCCTGTGCAGCACCCGGTTACCACGTCCCACGCAGGACCCCAAAAATAAAACAAGCGCAAAGCCATTGCGGGCTGTCAAGTCTGGTCCTTGCCAGCAGCTTCAGCTGAAGAAAGCTCTTGGGAAAAGGGGGAACGCCAGTGCTCCCTTCGGCCTTTTTCAAGCTTTGCCCGCCTTTCATTCAGCACGGTAATTTTGTGTCTTCCAGCACGGGAGGGCTGGGAGGGGCTTTAACAAGCTGAGAAACGCAACAGTGAAACAACCGCTGCCCTTCAAGCTGAAGTGTCCACCCGGTGTTTCCTGAAGGGAAACGAGGGCTCTGGGTGCGTTGCCACGGCCAGCGGGTGGCAGGGCCACAGACCTTGCTCTGCTAGCAAAGCTGGGAGAAGAACCAGAAGCACCAAAAGGTCATTTCCCACTAAGCCCTGATGAACTCTTCCTCTTTCTTTCCGTCAAATGGGCAGCAGGGAAACACAGGCCAAGCCCCGTGGCTCATGGCAGAGCCTTCTTCCTCCCCAGGGAGCCTCCTCGCTGTGACGAGGGTGTCCCCCATTAGCCCAGGACTCCCCAGCTCAGCCCCCCCAGAGCCCGCGCCCCACGCGCCCTGAGCCAAGCGGGGATTGGCGGCCGTCCCGGCCACAGCCACAGCAGATCCATCGAGCTTCACACCTCTGACAAGAGGAAAAGGGCCAGCAAAACCTCCGCTGGGGCCACGAGGACAGCAGACTTCAGGCTGCAAGCTCCCTGGGAAAAATGTTTCTGAAGGTGCTGGGGTCCATCAGTGCTGCTATCTTTTGAAACATCACCTCCTAAGGGCACAGGAGGCGGCCATTCCCACACGTCGGAAGCCAAGCAGGCGAGGCACAAGGCTGGCTTGCCTAAACTGGCAGCTTCTCTGGGCAAGAGCATGGGAAAGGAAGCTGTGTGCCCCGTGGAATCCAGGTCAGGAGAAGGATGCGCAGTTCCTTCTTGCCACTTGCCTCTGTGGGGAGAAATCTGGTGTGGGGAATGCTCAACTGGAGATGTAGGCAGCCAGAAATAAAAAGACTGGGACATAATCAAAAGAGTGTTTTCACAAACGTTCATGGGAAAAACCTTGTAGAAATAACATCGTCCCCTTCCAGCATGTGGATGGTCACTTGACAAACATGGACAGAGACACGGTACAGGTGTTTCATGCATTCTTTGCCTCTCTCTTCAACACTCATTCCTGCCTTTGATGTCTTTAGTTTTAGCTTTCATATTTTTCAAGTTGTGCACTGGCTTCATGTGTAACTCTGAATTTCATCTAAACTTCTTTCACAGCTGAGTTAGATCAAACAACCATTTTCCAGCCTGAGAACCAAGGACACTGTTGCAGCTTCAGGCCCAAAAGTGTAAACAATGGGGAACTGAAGACAGCAATGTGGGAGGAAGGAACTTCATAACCTGAAGCTGGAATTGGACAATGAACCCCAAGAATGAAAATGGACCTAAACTTATAAAAGTGTGAAAACCTGTGACCACTCGTCCATCTTGTGTCCGACTTGGGCAGAGCCACAGCCGAGCTCTTGTACTGCCCAAGGTGCATCCTTTGAAGGTCTTTGAATAAATACCAACTTGATTTCTTTGACAGTGTCCAGCCTCTGTTCCAGGCAGCCTCTCCCAGGCATCGCCTGCCCAGTGGAAAACATTGCATTGTACCAAGGGGCACTGCGAAGTCCATGAAGAGGGCAAGGCCTGCTCAGCAGCGAGCAAACCACTCGCTGTGTTTGATCCACAGCATTGCCATGCAAACGCAACACGTGCCATCTACTGGGAAGAAGGAAACTGTTTCACAGTCAAAACCAAAGCAGGGGGGTCCGGGGCCTCATGTGCCCCCTCCCCCGCAGTGTGTGTTCTCCCCCGGGGACCCCTTGCTTGGGGTCACTCCCTTTTCTCTGCCCTCAGAGCTCCTGAGCCGCAGCGGCCACAGCCCCTCCCCATGGGCTCGGGCAGGTGCGGGCCCTGAGAGAGGAGAGATGCTCCGTGTGTTCCTGCAAGGTGAGATCCAGCTGCAAACACCCAGCACTGTGTGTCTGAGCAGATCCTCCAGGGACAAAGGGAGTTGAAGTTCCTCTGTCTCTGGGGAGCTTCCCTGACCTGGCAGAGAAGGGCAGGAAGAGGTTTTTGTTTGCAGCTTTCCCCTTACAAAGCCTGGGGGGCCCTGAGAGTGCGGCCGAGGCTGGGCCATATCAGGCCTCTATGATTCCCTTTTGTCCGATACAAATGAGTGGGCCTAAGGAAAACCTGAGATTTTTCGGTTTCCAGTGATCTCACCCAGCTCAACAGATGCTATATGATAAAACTCAATTTTGAGAAGAGTGAATCATTGGAATTGAAAATAACAGTCAATTCTTTGAGCCAAATTACTTATGAAAAGGAAAAGTGGGATTTATTATAGACAAGTAATACAACGGTTGGCTCTCACAATTATAGGATGAATATTGTGTGTATGTTAAGTTTTGTGGATGTATAATGATGTTATTGTTATATATCCTCCCATAGTCCTCTTTCCCCTCTCCCACATATCGTTGTCAGACATGGCTCAGTGTCACGGTGTGACTTGGGTTTGCCAACCTTAATATATTTAATTTCTTTTTGAGACAGGACCCAGGAGTAGAGACAAGGCAGGCTCAAAACTTAAAAAGGTACAAGAAGAAATTTATTAATAATACAAAAAAAGAAATAGAATTCAGGATAAAATTCCTAGATTGTTCCCTCCTCCCATTCATTCCACATTTCTTACCAACCAACATACAGAGAGAACACTTCAGTCAGCTATACACTTAAATAATCAGTTAAGTTTACTTCAGAGAGAAAAGTCCCTTTTCTGCTTATAGCTTAGGGGGTGTCTTCACCTTCACAGTCTCGCGCCCGCCCCGATAACCACAGAACTATGAATTTTTCCTCCCATTTACACAGTCCTTCCAGAGCCGTGTTATGGGTTACGTTACACTTGGGGTATCACTTTTAAAGGCAGGCTGCCGAAAAAACAAAATTCTCTTCATCTGCTTCTTTATCAAATGTCTCTGTTCATATTCCAGTCCCAGAACAGAGAGAGCTCAATTTCCCCAAGGCAAAAGTCTTCTACTCAAGCATCCAAACCTCCCCAAGTATATTTCCACAGTTTTAAAGGAACTTTAGTGAAGTCACAATCCCCACAGCCCACAAAAAAGGTTTTCAGCTACTTTCATCTTTTTCAATCTCTTCCCACCAGGAACTTTGTCATCATCCCGCTGACTTCTGTAGTCTCCATGCTTCATTTCTTCCTCATTCAGGGGAACTTAGGAGAACCAGGATTCCATCCAGGCATAAAGAAGTTACAATTGTATCCAGATTGCGCAAAAGAAACAAAGCGTGGGCAGCTGGAGTCCTTCTCTGCCACGTGGAAAGGCGAAGCTGAGCCCAGCCGGCAGGGCCGGGGCCATGTGGCCGGTGCTGGAGCCATGCGGCCGGTGCTGGGGCCATGTGGCCGGTGTTGGGGCCATGTGGAGTCCGGGGCTCCCCAAGCCAGGGGCTCCCCACAGAGCCGGTGCCGGGCCAGGCCCCCCCACGCCGGAGCCCGGGGCTGGGGTTCCGAGCCAGGCCCCCGCAGAGCTGGGGGTGCTGGGCCGGACCCCAGACCGAGCCCAGGGCCGGGCCAGAGCCCCCCAGTCAGGGACCCCCACCTCCTCGAGGTCGGGAACTGAAAGAGACAGTTAACTCCGATGCAACTGTGATTTGTGAAACGAAATAACTTCTTCATTGGTTTCCCGAGCTGTCCGTCACCAAATCAGCTCTCTGATTGGTGCCAGCAGCTCACAGGGGAAAGCTCCCAGAGACGGGAGGGTGCCTCCCACTCCCCACCTCATGGAGCCATCCCTGAGGTGAAACCACCCATCCCCCCTTACCACGTGGAAACCAACACAAATATCTACACAAGTTTTGCCATCATCCTTCAGGAGGAATCCAGGCCAGCATTTGCACTGGGAAAGGAAACCAAATGCATTCATTTTTAATTCTGTTTATCACCTGTGTGTACTTTCTTCTGAATATGTTAGCATCATAAACTTTTTATGCATCTATTTTTTTCAAGTAACATCTTAATTACTTTGCTGCTTGTATGATTTACAGGATGTATATCTACTTTTCTTTTCAAATATTGCTGATGTGATCCTAAGCAGCATTTCCTCAAAAACCAAAAAAACCCAAAACAAGCAAAAACCAAAAACAAAAACAAAGCAACAACAAAAAAAACCAACAAAAAACCCACACAAACAAAAACCCTGTAGACTGAGTAATAATTATTTCTATTTTAACTGAAGAAAAAGTAAAGAACACCTTTTCAAAATATAGAAAAGATTTTTCCTTGAAAATAATAATGGATGGACGCTTCTGAGTTCTTCATTTTCATTTATACATGTGGTTTTTTGTAAGGATAGACAGATTTTAATTATTTTCCCTGGAATCACTGATATCACCTAGAAATCTGTGTAACCAACACAGGAATGTGAATGAGAACTCCTGAGGCTGATTAGGAGCTGGACTTGAACAATTCTTATGGATCCCTTCCAACTCAGAATATTCTCTGTTCCTCTGACATTTATTTGGGTCTGATGATGATCCTGGCAAATTTATCATGTGCAATGTGATAAAATACAACTGGGCAGAGGGGTTTTGGAAAAGGGGCATTAATGTTATCTACAGAAGACTTAGTGTCATGTTCCCTCTACATTCTCTATTTCTCTGTGCAGACTTCCAGGATGTGCTCTCTCCACCACTTCAACAAGGTTTTTGTTGAACCCAACAGCTCTCGAGTCTCTGTCTCAACCCCCACAATTCCAGAGGGTTGAATACCTGCAGCTCTAAGCCATGCTGCACAGATTTTATTTATTCTCAGTGGGCCAATGTTCAGCTGAAAAGACGAAGCTTTGGGAGTGCAGTTAGGGTCACTTCAGAGTTGAAACCCTGAAAAAAAGTCTTTCTTCTATTTTTACCTACTGTTTGCAGGCTACTGCAGGCTGTTCGTCTGTACTTGCCAAGGCCAAGACAAAGATTCAGAAGTTTCAAAAAACATTCTCACATGCAGACAACAAATAGTGTTATTCTGCTACTAAGATGATATTACTTTGTTTAAATATTTCTATAAGAGTCTCTGTTTGGGGAAAAATAAACAAACAAACAAACTGGAGAAAACCAGTATTTCTGCTGTTCATTCCTAGTATTGTAAATTTTTTTCTCTTTGATTTTCGGTGCTCTGTATACACCAGTAAGGTTTGTTGCATTTAAAGTAGTATATAATCTTTTCCATAGGTTTAAAATATGCACTGTTCCATTTTAAATACAATTGGCAATTGTTTACTTTCAGGAAATGAAAATTTGAATGTTCTTATCATGGCACATAAGCTACTTCACTCCAAGGAGGTACCACACAATGGGGTTAAACACTTAAGAACTAAAAGCTCACTTTATCTTACACCACATTTTGCAATAATTCACCTTGGATCCAACAGGAAGGTCCTGACAATCTTGGGAACAGCCACTGACTTTCTTACTGAGGCATTCATTAACGTGGCAGCTTTTCTCATCAGACCCATCACTGCAATCTTCTCTGTTATCACAAACCTTGCTTTGAGGAATGCACTTCCCATTTTTGCACATAAAAAAAGAGCTGTTACCTGACTGCTCTGGAAAACAAAAAAAAACCCACACAATTTGGTGTCATCTATTAGTATTTGGAATTAGTTTTCTCATGGATCAGCTGCTGTGTTAACACAAAAGGAAAAAAATGTGTAACAATGGAATATTTATTCCTTATTGATAGTTTTATAGAACTTTTGACTTTTCAGTGGTTTTGAAGGTTATTCCTCTCCTGGAAAAATGGGTGAAGACATCAACTTATTACTCTTCCTATATATTTGTTTTCATAAAATGGAGAACCTCTACATCATCTCTGCACAAAATACAGCTCTAGTTTCCAAAAGTTCAAAAACCTGTGTTCTCTCCCCTGTGGATGCTGAGGTATTTAGGAACACAGCTGACTGAATTCCAATGCATTCCTTGCCTAATGACCTGCAAATATGTCTTTCCCTGTTTAGCAAAACTAGAATACATCATTTCAGCTACATTCAGATCCTTCAAATAACAATTGGAACACTTAAGGAAATATAAGGTAGGTGTGCTGCCTCACTTCACAGCAGATGAATGTTTTCCACCAAAATTGGTATAAAGAACCTGGCTACAGTGCAATGAAATCTTAAGATCTAGACAAAAGAATTGGCCTTTCAAAAAGCCACAGAATAGAATGACATATGCAGACCAGGGCTAATTTCCCTCTCAAAAACCAGTCAGACCTCATCAAAATTATTAATGTAAACAGAAAATATCAATAAAACCAAGAGCATTTGGCCGATAATTTACTAATAAAATTAAAGCAGTGTCAATTATTTATAGAGGCAGCAACTTTACATCCCCTTTTGTATTACCTCCTTCTGTGATGAATATCTGGAACACAGGAACCATTACAAGAGCAAGCTAGAAACTTTGGAAATTATAATATTAGTATCATCTTATTTTAGTATCAACAGGAGTTATGCTATTTTATTCCATAGGAACTGGTGGCTTGGACTTTGTGAATTCAAGTTTGGATGCTCAGAACACTTATTCCTTGCAAGACATGAGCAGTATCACCATGAAAGCACTGGAAATTTAAGCTGTGAGGTTTTACATTTGCTGACTTGCAACCCTAAACCATCGCTCTCAAAAGAGAAAAGTCACATGTGTTCTTCAAAAAATTACACCCAAACCTGACCTTTTGCACTTGGTGTTGATAGGTGCTTCATCAGAGTGGTCAGGGCAGTCAAAATCCCCATCACACTGCCACTGGGAGTTCAGCAGGCACCGTCCATCAGCACAGGTGAACTCTCCAGGCCGACAGCAGCGATGCCCTGCAGAAACAGCAACCAACCACCTCACGTCTGCTCTCACAGCTTCAACACAAAATCCTGCACAGCTGAGGCAACACAAAGAAAATTATTTTTTTGCTCCATTTAGAGATGCAGAGTGTTATGCTCATACATGAGTGGCTACCAGCAAAGAGAGAAATCAAAAATTCTCTTATGCAGCACTATAAAGTCATGATGTGATACACACAGATGTGAAAGATATTCATGCAGCACTCAATCATAAGTACCTTTTCTTTTTGGTCTAATTTAATTTATTCCTGCTATTAGGAGATAGCTTAACAGTACCCAACAAATATTTTTGGGGTGTGCTAATGGCTGTGTGTCTTCCCTTTAAAGCATGCCAAACACCATATAATTTTAACCATAATAAACACACATTTTCTAAGATGGTCACAAAATCAAAACTTATATATATATATATATGTATGTATATATATATAATAAAGTAAATAAACCACAAACACACATTTGCTTTTTAGAACATAGTGGCTTAACTGAAAGTTGTAAAACTGACAAAGCAGTAGAAACACTTAGAAAAGTCATCACAAATATAGGTTAGGTTTTTTTTTCTGTTCAGTTTTAAGGAATTAGTTATTAGGATTTCATTAAAAAGATAGGCCTATACAATTGACTCAAAACTTGTACAAATAAATATTTAAGGAATAGAATGATTGCAAACTTTAAAAAAAAATTAGTTTGCTTCAATCACCAATCCCATTTTTATATTATTTCTGAATAGTACTCTACAAAAAAAAAAAAAAGAAACCTTTCAACTATGCAAATAATAAAAATAAACCCAACTAAATTAAAACAAAGCCTAGATTTTTAAAATAATTCAATTAGTTCAGCGCTTAGGACTATATTTCAAACCAAATTTCATGTCAGGTCAGTTAGAGTGGTGACTGAAGAGTGCCTGGGTTATTTTGGCTCTCAGAATGGAAAAGGTTTAGCTCTACAATCCAGCAGAGCTGTGAGCAGGTTCCTTAGTTGGCAGTCAAATCAGAAACCACAAGGTTAAAATCCTGGGGAATTACATGGTTTAATTTTAAATCCCAACAACACCTTGGAAAGTGTGTTTTGGAATTTGACTCCTACTCTTTCCAAGTAGTTCCCTTTCCCATGAAAGAATGAAACCCTTTCCTAAAATTGCAGGATAACAAGTTTACCACACCAGCCACACACTAAGGCTGTATTTGATTACCAGTGAGCAGAAAATTGCATTGAAGCAGCACAGCACAAACACTGCTGCAGATTTCAGTTTCCCCAGCAGAAATTAAATACAGCCAGTGCCTGAAGGCAGGTCCATACTAAATTGGATTAGGAATTTGTATATCTCCTGCTCCTTTTGCTATTCCCTCCTTCTGTCTCTTTCCAAAAGTCTGACAAAATAACACTATTTATTTGTATGTATTTTAAGGGACATGTATAGTTTTAGTATGTGTGTGTATATAATGGTATAGAAAATAAATTAAATACAGCAGCAAGAAATTATAAGCATGAAGAAAAAAAGGCAATTTCTAAAGTTTGTGACTGTTTAGTTCTAAGTAGTTATTGAGGTTCTGAAGACTGGGCTGGGGCAGGAGGTGCACACAACTTCTCTCTGTGTCTGTGTGCTCAGAACCTTTTGGGACTAATACTAAAATGGTGTTTGAAAACCTTTAAGCTCTATAAATTTTGCAGCTGTGATTTGCCCACAGTGCTGCAGCTAATGATACTGAATGTAATTCACTGATTTCCCATTAATTATCTGTCATTAATAAACCAATAAGCATGCTTTTTTCTTACGATCTTTGGGTGCCTGCTCACATCATTTATGCACAGACCCCCTTCAGGTGGTGTCCACAATAAATACATCTATAATATACAGATATTTTCTAGTTATTTTCTGTTGTGGTTCTCATTTCTGAGCAAATTTAGGAGTAAATAACCAATAGAGATTGTAACAGCACAAAATCAGTTGTGATAATCAACAATTTGTGATTTTGAAGTGAATGTTTGCTCTGTATTGTCCATAAATATTTATATAGATTAATGTCTCTGAATATGGCCCAGATACCTTGAACAGACACTCAGAACATGTAGGAATGGTGAAAATTAAACATTCACATACGGTTATAATTGAGAAAGTTTAAATGCAGTGATAATCATGACATATATGTTTGATTACTCGATAGAATAAAAAAAACACATATAGAGACAAAAAAATATTTAATAAAGATATACTTAGTAAATGAAAAATTCTAGAACATATTTTAAAAATTCTCTTAAATTTTACAAGGAATCAACTGTAAGACACTATGGGAAATAATTTGTTACCATAGCCTCAGATCCAAGATCCAAGTTAATTCCAAGCTGTATTAATTAATGCATAATTTAAAAGTGAGAATTAAGACAATTTAAAAACTGAAGAGCTTTCTTTTTCAGTAGTAGAGTACCAGACCCTGAAGAATGCCATACAGTTAGCAGAGTGAAATTGTTCTATTTACTCTATTTTTGTTATACTTGCCACATTCCAGGGATTCATCTGATCCATCTCCACAGTCATCATCGTGGTCACAAACAAACTGTTTGGGAATGCAGACTTTGTTATGGCACATGAAAACATTCTCATCACAAGTGTTATTGGGAGCTAAAGAAAATACAGGACATAAAAAAAAAAAAAAAAAAAAAAAAAAAAGAAAAGAAATTGAGAACAATCAGATAAACAGCCGAATTTCTTACACAAAGATGAAATGAGATGTGAATTTGAGTGAATTCAATGGAAATAAGCCATAACTTTTTAGTCAGATAAAAAGCATCACACAATTCAATACCAGAAAAAAGCTACTCATCACAAAGAAAGCTACAGAAGTAAAGATAGCAAAAATCTTCTGTAATCCAAGACAGAAAAGCTTCAGAAGTCAATGCTGTCTATGACTAACTAAGGTTTGGCTCTGAAGAAAAGAATATTTGGGAAGAAGATATGTCCTTATATTGGTCTGCTCCTGAATAAATGCTCTTTAAAGTCCAGAAACACTCAAAATATAGAGAACATATTTATATACTATTTTTATATATGAATAAAAAAATCCTCTCCAGTGAAACTTTTACTGAACTCCTGACACTGATAATGGAAACGTGTCTCTGGAAACCTGGAAGTAACATTTTATAGGGCGAGAGATGTCAGGATCTGAACAATTAGCTGGAATAAACTGAAGATAGAACTTGCATCTCCCTTCTTGATGCATAACTTCCCTGACACGAGCAGCAGCATTTTCTTCAGGAAGAGCAATAAAACTGCAGAGTCACTGATGTGCTAATCTGGACCAGTGAGCACAGCATAACACCTGTGACGTGCCACACATCCTGCTCTCCAGAGCCTGGAGGTGCCGGAGTTAAACCGGGAAGGATCCTGCTCCGTGTGCTCACAGGGACCAGCGATCTTCACCAGCCAAGTGGAGATGGACCTGGAGGAGCAGGATGGAAACAAGACGTGTTGAGGCGCAGCCGCACCGCCGCCCGCCGTGGGGAGCTCGTCGCTGCCGCCGGGACAGTCGCGCTCGCCGTCGCACAGCCGGTGCTGGGGCAGCAGGCCTGGGAGCCCGGGCAGCTGAAGGTGTCTGCAGCACAGGTCACCGAGCCTGGGGAGACAGGCCAGGGAGCCCTCAGCACACATCCCCAGCTGGGGTATCCTAACCCGTGCTTTTGGGGTGACTGGTGATGGTTAAAGGGGTTTATTTGAAAATCTCAGGGATTATTTCATTCTGCACGTTATGATAAACCTACTGGCTAGGGTCATTTTATGAGTTTTGACCATCTGTTTCTTCCATTCTTTTTATTTATTCAGCCTCTTAAATTTCCCCCACTTCATGAAAACTATCCCTCAGAATAATTTTTCAAACCAGTTTGGGTCAGTAACTTTGGCTGCACATTTGGACCGACTGGACAAAGAAACTGATCTTGCAAACCACATAATCTCTCCATCACCAAAATTTATGCCAGGAAGCCAAAGACACTCCAAACTTTTGGTAATCAGTCTCACAGGAAGAAACAACGTGTACCAAGTACAACAGTGGTGGGAGTAAAAAATATCTGACAGCTCCGATCCAACTGACTCAACATAATATTTACCTGACTAAGTTTTTTTTTTTCCAATTTTTTTAGATAATATTTTACCCTGGGGTTAAACTTACTCCATTTGGAAGTAAATTTCTGTGCAACCCATCACTTAATACATTCTCTTAGATAAGTTAAATATACTTTACTAAAAAAAGAGCCAGTGCATTTTCTACTAGTTTTAATTAGAATTTAATAAAATATTTAAAAATCTTTAAAATTATTTTCTATCTTACTTGTGCAAAAGAGGAAACTTTTGCTTACTTACACTCATTTGCCATTTTTAAAATATTTTTGGAATTTAAGTTTACGTTAAAAAAATACTGATTTCTTTAAGACTGAAAAATCATAAGTAATTTTGATTTCTTTTCTCCTTGCAATTCAGATCCAACCACTGTTCCTAAGAAGAAACACAGCCTTAACTCTCCCTTCTTCATACCCAGTGCAGATTTTTCCCTCTTTGAGAGAAGTGTCCTAAATAATTAGTATTTTACCATAATAGGACAGTATAAGGTCTACCTCCATCCCTTTCATTTGATGGCATTTATACATATTTATTTGATTAAGCAACTATTTTAACAAACCAGATTTTTTTCTCTGTCTACTTAACACTTCCAATTATCAACAATATTTTTACTGTGATAACACATTGGAAATATGGAGTAAATATTCTTTGTTGAATGCACTTTAAGTAAGAGGATTTTTGAAAAGGAACATATCTTTAATTAATATTGTTTCTTGTCCTCGCATCTTCAACATTCTTACATTCTTCCATTTTGCTTTCACACAGCTTTTAAAAGTTTTTACCTTTTCTATTTCCCACAGGAACATATCTTTAAGAGTTAAGAGCTGAAATTTTAAAAAGAAACTTAAAATAGAGAGAATGAGTGAACCGATGTATAAATATCACTTAATTGTGACAGCATGACTTGACACAATGTGATTTTCTTTGGAAAAGAATTCGCTAACATATTTCCAGTACATTGAGCCCTGGAATGAAAACAAAACTTTTAATTTCTTATGCACCTTGAAGAGTTTGGGAATTTGAGAGGAATATCATGCAGTATATGCTTATTATATAGGAAATGTTAGAAAGAATAGAAAAAAGAGCTAGGAAAAAAAAAACCCAAGAAAAATATGGTAAGTTTAGGGTCTTTTAAGTGCTCGGCACTAAAATGTAAAATGCAAAGAGGGGTTTTAGCTCAAGGGCAGGAACTGGAGAACAGGCTGGCTGTCCTGTTACCCAACTCTACTGAAAGAATTACTCAAATCATATACAAGGAACCTATCTGCTGGTTGGAGGGGGCTGAGGGAGGAGATCCCCCCAGCCTCTGGAGATTCTGTCCTTGCTCCCTTCCCAGGCTCCCTGTGGAGCTCGAGTTCCCCTCGCTGGACTCACCACAGACGGCACCGCTCTCGTCCAAGCCATGGCCGCAGTCGTCCTCCCCATCACAGCCCACTGCCTGGAGATGCACTTGTTTGCAGAGCAGGCAAACTGATTCCGTGAGCAGGAGGAATCTGGGGATGACACCAGGCCCTGCATTTGTTAGGTTCACAACAGCACTGCATTCCCTGCCGTTTCAAACACAGTTTAGGATTTTCTGCACTGCTCCTCTCTCTCCTCCCAGTCTCCATGTATTGAAACACTCCAAATCTTGTTATTAAAACACTCCAATCTTCTTATTAAGCATGCTATGTTTGTTTCAGAGCCTGCATTCACCAACACATTTTTAAAAATAAACAGTGAAACATTCCAAAGACATTCTAATATTTTCAAATATTTTGTAAGTGGGATGAGGATAAACACTTTTAAAAAACTGAAGCCTGGTTTGCATATTTAACAGATGCTACAAATACACTGAACTGCTTTATTTGGATAGAAGGACAGAGAGAGCACAGTTTAAATTTTCCAATCCAGCCTCCCTCCCAGTATTTCAGAAGTTAACTCCATCTTTAAAAGATTTTTCACTAGAAAAACTCCTGTGTGTTTGCTTTATCCCATCTACACTTCTCTATACACTAAAAATAAGAGCTTCTACATTTCTAAAATCATACTGCAAAGCTCTTCTAAATCAATGCTATTCATTTCTGAAAAATTCAGGCCTTCCATTTTTCCCTGGATTGACTCTTTAAGAATAAAGTTTCTTTTGTCGCAACTCAACACAAAATTTTAATATTAAAATGAAAAAGAACTTTAGGTAATGAAATCTGAATTTAAAGACCATTGTAACAGATATCTCAAAATGGGTAAGAGCAATCAATGGGGAAAGAAGCACTGACTTAATTCCCTCCCTTTTGGCCACACAAATCAGCTAATTCAGTTTACAGTATTGTACACAAGTGTGTAACACCTGGAAATGTAAACACCAAGTTATGCTTGAAAAATGTAGCCAACAGAAAAGATTCTGATTGTCACAGTGCACTTCCTAATTTCAAAGTTATAAGAAAATATACAATGTAAACTGCAAACCAAATATGGAAGCATGTTAGTGGGAACTGGGTCATGAAGAGAGTAATATAAAATGTTCAGTCATGGGACGAAGGAAAAAAAAAAACAAACTGGAAAAATAAATTTCAGGTTTTATTTAAATGGATAACAGAAAAATTTGACACTGCTTTCTGGTACAATTTCATTACAAAAATTATCCATTCAGGTAATCCATACAAATTGAAAAGACCAGCTCTCACTAGGAGTAAAACCAACCTGCTTTGTACGACGGTTAGGCAAAATTAAAGAATATGAAAAGATCTGAGACAGAACAGACCCTTAACCCAGTTCACAGCTCATGCTGTATTTTATTGATATTCTTTTGTCATTACTTTTAATAATTATATCTGTATGGCCTCTGACACAAAGCAACGCCTACTTTGAGGTTTGGATGTTTCCTGCTGGGCTCCAGATACTGATTCAAATTGATTATATCTGCAAAACTCTTCTAATGAGGAGCTGACAAGAATTAGTGGAATTGCTAAATATTAAAGCAATACAAAACTCTGTATATAAATATACACTTAAGAGAGAAAAAAAACCATAAAGAGCTTTTATTCTGGCATGAAATAGAATTTAAGGTATTGACAGTACGAAGTATTGGAGTTGAATCTGAAAAAACAGTATTAAAGACCTTTTTATACAATCTCTGAGCTGTAAATGCACTCTTCTTTGTTTCCAAAGTGCATTAGTGACTAGAGAAATACAAATAAGACAAAATGCTCACCACAGTGCAATTCATCCACTCCATCCTCACAGTCTTTCTGCCCATCACAAAGCCAGGTGGTCAGAATACATCTTCCACTAGGACAACCAAAATAATTTTCTTCACATGTGAGTTTGTTTTGAACTGTGATAAAATAAAGAATGTAATGTAAAATGGTCTCTACTAGTATGATTAGGAGCCTAATACATTTCTGCTAACTCCTGAATACTGATGAACAAAGCGTTTATGTCTAAAAATGGGGGGAAAAAAATGTGTTCTTAAAAAAAAGTGATAGCTAAGTAGTTTAGGGAAATAGTTATTCTTAGTTTTTTAGAATACAATCAGAGCACAGCTTCCAACTAAATCAAGAGGTCTAGAGAGGAAAGTAGTTCAGTTTACAGGTTTTGAGGTCAGGCAGGTCAGCATTGCTTGTTGTTTTACACCAGCTGAAGAAATTGCCCTTCTGATCTTTCTGCTGTCATTTACAAGATAATCTAATTGTGGCAGTATTTTGGTCACTGGGAGAAGCTACAAATCTCATGCACTGACTAACAGGGGCTACACCAGTGATGGTGGTGCCAGAGGTTTAGACTTGATCAGAAATTAAAAAGTTCTCCCTTGTCTTTTTATGTTGTTGAGTCAGAAAGTAATTTAAAATTTGAATCTTATGAAAGCTTAGAAACCAGGTATGAGGAAAGAAAACATGCCACATGTAAAGTTCCACGATGAAAGCACAAATATTAGTCTAATAACAGCTTATTTTTTGAAATTTTAATCAAGGTCCAGGATGGAGTTCCAAGCACTGCAAACCACTGAAATTCTCTGACATGGTTTTTATTATTTCCCTCAGTGAAGTGGATTTGTTTTCAGCCTCCTCTCTTTTACAAGGAAAGGTAAAGTAAACATTTATGGTTTCTACAGCTCTATGAATGCAAAAGAAAAAAAAACCAACAACAACAACAACAACAACAACAACAACAACAAAAAAACAACAAACACACAAAAACCCAAAAACAAAAGAAAAAAAACCCCAAACAAAAAGCCAGGAAAAAGTGGGGCCTATGTGATGACTTGGTAGATATTACAAATTCCCTTAGTAACCCTCCATGAGTATTTTGCTGCAATTCTCTGTAAGAACAATGACACTGAACCAAACTGCTAATGGGAATTGCAATATTCATAACAGAAACAACACTCAGAAACTTAATGTGCCAGAGCTGGTCAGTTTGGAATGAAATGGCAAAGGAAATCACATGTAGGTTGAGGGGGAATGGTATTGCTTCCAAGTAAAGGGAGGAATGATCCAGACAATTAGTCACACATTAAAATGATGGAACATTTTGGCACACATTTGGAACTCAGAGAGAAGTAATACAAATAAATGGACAATGGAATAAAATGCACATTAGTGTACTTATGCAACATTAGTTTACAGAAGCTGCAGCACACTGTTCTCAACATTTTCCTTGGTATGAAAAAAACCCTTTCTCTGTCTAAAAATACGGCAAATTAAGGTATTTTGAGCTTAATGAAGTGTTATATACAATAAATTCTACATAATTAAGAGATGATCTGGAGAATGTAGAGATTAGAATAAAAACTCTAACTTAATATGCATCTATTTTGTAGGACTGATGGAGGTTCTTAATGTCAGGTTGGCTGACAGTAACTGCTGAAGTCCCAGGTTACTCTGGATCCTGGTAATTTTTTGTCAATAAATTTGGCACAACGTATATGAGAATTCTAATAGAACCTTCTGATGTCACAATAGGATCATCACACAGAAAAAGAGAGTATTAAATGGAAAGAATCAGATTATGTCCAGCACTGTGCAAAAATTTGATGGCATTGAACAACATAAAATTAGATATTTTAATTTTATAAATTAATAAAATGTATTGTTTAGTAAATATTTTATTTAATGCTAGTTCTTAGAGGAGAGAGAGTTACTTGTCAACAGGATGTTAATTTATCTCTAGAATGCATAAATTATAAAAACAAATAAAAAATTAAATTTTCTACTTAATATTCTCAAATGAGAGGTTCTGGATAAAAATGGAGCAAACACATAAATTAGGTAAGAATTGAATATTGTGAATAATTCACTGAATAACATTAGATATAACCTCAGTCCTGTGTCTGGGGCTCAAGTTGTCATGATCTCTTTCTCCAGAACTACCACAAAAGCAATAACCCTGGATTCTACCCTGACAGCCTATTCCAAGGACCTCCATCAAATAAAAGAGAAAGTAAAACAAGTCAGCAAGAAAAGAAAAAACACCCACTAAAGCAGTAGCTAATTGTCCTGGTTTGAAGGACAGGTGTCTGCCAATAAAGGCAGAAGTTTTCCTTTGAAGTGGAGACCTTAATCCAGTTTCCCCCCCAGGTATTATAAATGTTCGAATTCGAGACCCTGAGGCAGAGATAAGGGGGTAGGAATAACAGCTCCTTTACTAATATATCTAACCTTACAAACAGAAACAACAGCAGTTGTTAAAACTGCCAACAACACAGCAATTATAACTCGGTCCCAGTCCTTTCTTTAGCTGTGGGCACCCTCTCTCTGCCCTCGGTCCCGGTGCTGCAGACAGACAAAGCCCGGCTGCTGCAGAGAGGCGGGAGCGCGGGCGGGAGGGGCGGCAGCGGCCACGCCGGTCTCGGGTAGAGCGGCTGGAGCGGCAGCTCCTCGCTCACCGCTGTGTCCGGGTGATCAGCTGTGTCCGCACAGGCAGGAGCTGCAGCGGGGCGGATGCAGGGCAGGTGATCGCACAGGGTCTGGCCGTGTGGCTGCAGACGGGGCGTCCTCCTCCCAGCTCGCCGGAAACACGAGTCCCTCCGGAAACACGAGTCCCCCGTCCGGAAGCACGAGAGCCCCTCCGCCAGCCCAGCTCCCACCTACACCCCCCGTCCAGAGCCATCCAAAGTCCTGGGTGCAGCCCAGCCAGCTCCCCCGGCATGACAATGGGAAAAATTCTCCAAATTGACACAGTAATACAAAAACACTCAACCCCCAACAGCGGCTCAGACGGGGAGGTTCGACGAAGGGGTTCAGGTCCTGTGCAGCGAGGACGGCGATAAGAGTGGCCAAACGGCACTCCGAGCCCCGAGTGACCGTGTAGACGAGCTCGGCTGATACGTGCTGCCGCCACCTTGGAGAGCTGCAACGGCGCCGACGAAAACAGAGGTATGGAAAGGCAAGCAGCATATGATTTATTTAGTGCATTCCTTCAGAAAAGGCAAGTTAGGGGTATAGACTTGCAGAAGGAATTGCCGGGGTTATTAGCTTATGGGTATGCACAGGGGTGCTTTGTAAATCCGCATACAGTGCATGAGTTGAGTGAGTGGAAAAAATTAGGAGATAAATTATGGGAATTAACAATAGGGGATGATAAAACAGCCAAGAAGTTAGGGAAACTATGGCGTGTTGTAAATAATGAGCTATTAAAGTATCAAGCAGAAAAGAATGCTGCGCAGCAAGCTACGACCGCACAGGATAAGAACAGAGCTTACAGTAGAGAGCCAGCAGATGCAGTGCAATTGCCACCTAGTGTTCCTGCAGTATATTTGCCGCCGGTACAGCTCGTAGATGCAGGGACTGGAACAGACTCTGGTGGTTGCTCGCAGCCCTCGGCTCCGCCTGTGTGGCCAGATCCAGCACCCCCTGTACCGCAAGCCTCAGACTCCCGCAGTGCCGTGGAGCCGATCCCTGGACAGGATCTGACCTAGCGGAGGCCATGGCAAGGGAGCGGCGGGAGGCACGGGCGACCTTAGCAAAAGATCGCATGGGTCGGGGGGACGATGATGCGGTGCAGATAGCAACAGAATTGGCCTGTCCAGTCACTTTTCAACCTGCACAAGGAGGGGGTCTGCTGGCAAATATTACTGCTCTTGATTGGAAATTGTTGTCGCAATTGAGAGAAACTGCAAGTAAATATGGGTCTACAAGTGAGCCTGTTAAACAAATGTTAGATTATTTGTTTGGAACTCAGGTGCTGTTACCAGCAGACTGTAGAGGCATAGTGGAACTTATATTCTCGCAACATCAGCAGTTACTCTTTAACGCTCATTGGTCAGCATTAGTTAATGAATGTGTGTCAATACGGAGGGAAGCAGCTGATCCGTTAAATGGTGTCACAATGGATGAGCTTATGGGGTTAGGTCCATATACTCGTAGGGAAGCTCAGGCGACAATAGGGCCAGATAAGTGTCGGGAAGCTATGCAATTAGTTCAGTTGGCTATAGATAAAGTAAAGGAGCCTGGTGGGGTGCCCTTTTATATGCAAATGAAGCAGGGACGAGACGAGACCTTGGGAGCTTTTGTAGATAAGGTTGCAGCAGCTATTGAAAGAGCAGGAGTTCCGATTTACATGCACGGTATATTGTTAAAGCAATGTGTTATGCAAAACGGAAAGCCTGCCACTAAATCTCTTATAAACACTTTGGGACCTCAGTGGGTGATAGAGGAAGCCTTAGAGAGAGCAGCAGCAATGCCCACAGGAAATCAAGCCCTATTAGTGGAGGCTATTAAGGACTTAGGGGTAGGGCTTAAGAAGCAGGCAGAGGCAGCTCAGACTCAGGTGATGGCAGCTCTTGCACCTCTCCAAGTGAACGCAGCAGTCAGCCGTCAGTCATCTCAAGGAGGGCGAGTGAAATGCTTTCGATGCGGGGGCATGGGACACGTACGCAAGGAGTGTGCCGCAGTGGGCGTATGGTGTCAGAAGTGCCGAGCTGACACCCATAACACCAATGCCTGTCGCAGACGGTCGGGAAACTACAACACCAGCGCGAGTCGCAGCCGCCGCGCGCCGACACAAGCAGCCGCTGCAGCACAGCTACCCCCGCCTCCACAACCATCCAGCGACTTCAACCAGCTACAAGGGGCAGCCTCGGCTTGGACCTGGCAGCCGCAGTAGAAACAACGCTGATGACTACTCACCCTCATAAGATCCCCACGGGTGTTAAAGGACCTATAGTAATAAACGGGGAAGTAATGGGAGCATTGCTTCTCGGCAGGTCATCTGCATCTGTGCTGGGACTATTTGTGCTGCCAGGCGTAATTGATGCTGACTATGTGGGAGAAATCATGATAATGGTTTACACGCTTTATCCGCCTGTGCAAATACAACAAGGACAAAAATTGGCACAACTAATTCCTTTGCCTCAATTTACCAGGACTATACAACCTTGTAACCAGAACCCCCGAGGAGAGAAAGGATTTGGATCTACCGGAGGACTGACACTGTTAACTTTGGATTTGACAGACAGACCGAAAATGAAAGTTTGTCTGGAGTACCAGGGCCATAAGCACTTCCTTACTGGACTTATGGATACAGGAGCTGATTCCAGCATTATTGCACCATCATGCTGGCCACCACACTGGCCACTACAACCCTCCGCCACTACAGTTACCGGAGTGGGTGGAATGACTCTGGCCAGCCGATCACCGATGCTGCAAGTAACTATAGATGGTAAAACCATTACAACAACTTTCTCCATCACACAATTGCCACCCACTGTACAATGCCTCATTGGACGGGATGTACTGTCTCAGCTAGGAGTGGTCCTTACAACTGAGCACCCTTTGGCATAATGGCCATTGCCTGAACTTTCCCAATTCCCCTTACCTGGAAAACAAACACACCGGTATGGGTTTTGCAATGGCCTTTAAAACGGGAAAGTCTTCAGCAGGCACATATCCTAGTTGAGGAACAACTGCAACAGGGACATTTACAACTATCCACTAGCCCATGGAATACACCCAATTTTTGTTATAAAAAAGAAATCTGGGAAATATCGATTGTTACATGATCTGAGAGCTGTTAATGAACAAATGGAAGCAATGGGGGCTTTACAACCTTGACTACCTAATCCTGCAATGTTACCAGAAGGTTGGCCACTGTTAATTATTGATTTAAAGGATTGCTTTTTTACAATTGCGTTGCATCCAAAGGACACTCAAAGATTTGCTTTTACTTTGCCTGCAATAAACAGAGAAGGTCCGGATAAAAGATTTGAGTGCACAGTGTTACCACAAGGGATGCGCAACAGCCCCACCTTGTGTCAGTTGTTTGTAGATGCTGCTCTACAACCCTTGCGACGACAGTGGCCCACAACAACAATATATCAATATATGGATGATGTCTTGTTTGCTCAAAACCAAGAATTTTCGGATCAACAAATACAACAAATTCAGGCAACTCTAATGGATTATAATTTAGTGATAGCTTCAGAAAAGATTCAGCGTACAACCCCATGGAAGTATCTTGGCCTGCTCCTGCGTGATCAAACAATTACTCCACAAAAATTAACCTTGCAAACGGACATTAAAACCCTTAATGATGCACAGAAGTTGCTCGGAGATTTACAGTGGTTAAAGCCAATTGTCGGCATCCCTAACAACTTGCTATCACAGCTTCGTCCGCTACTGAGGGGTACGGATCCAACCACACCAGTCACCCTGACTGCAGAACATCGTCAAGTTCTTCAGGAAATTACGGACTGTATTGTACAAGGACAAGTATGGCGACGAGACCCAGATCATCCTGTGGACTTAACAATTTGGTATGACACTGAACATCCTCTGGGAGCATTGTCTCAATGTTTAAAGAAAACGGGGGAGACACGGGTACTGGAATGGCTCACCCCACCACTACAGCAAAACAAAACTCTGGTTCAAAAAATCGAGGCTTTAGCTATGCTGATCCAGAAGGGCCGGGAACGTGTACTACAGGTCTCGGGTCAAGAGCCAGCTACAATATACCTGCCCATGAAAAAGGACGATCTACGGCGGTACCTGAACAACAGCGAGGAACTGCAGAAAGCGGTACTCAACGGAGGCAGCATCATTTCAACTGAGGTGTTGTCATCACCGCCACTGCAGGGGATCGGGCAAACTACCTGGCTCACACGACCAAAGCAGGAAGCTGTCCTATTTCAGGGGCCTTGACCATCTACACGGATGCTGGACAGAAATCTCGAACAGCTGCCAGAACTTGGCAAGAGAAGGGACAATGGGTGCATAAAATATTGACAGCAGAAGAAGCAGACACTTTACAAACCCTTAGAGCTATTAGCAGTAGTGTGGGCAATGGTAACATTTAAGGAACCATTGAATATAGTTACTGATTCACTTTATGTGGCAGGTGTGGTAAAAAGAATTGAGACAGCAGAAATCAAGGAAGTAGGGAACAAAAGATTGTTTGAATTATTTCTACAATTACAGAAGGCAATAAAAATGAGGGAACATTAGTATGCAGTAATTCATGTCAGGAGCCATAAGTGGGATATTGGATTAGGAGAGGGCAATGCTCGAGCTGATAAATTAGTCTCCTTAGCACAAAGGTCATCAATACCAGGGGTAAAACTTGCTGTTGAAGCTCATTCTATTTTCCATCAAAATGCAAAGGGCCTAAAACAGGAATTTGGAATCACTCTTGCAGAAGCCTCAGCTCTAGTAAAAGCTTGTCCTATATGTAGTAACCATAATGGGGGTTGTGGTATAGGTTTAGGGGTAAACCCTCGAGGTACAGCTGCCAATGAACGCTGGCAGATGGATGTTACTCATGTAATTTCATTTGGTCGTTTAAAATATGTTCACGTAACAGTAGATACATATAGTAAATTCATTTGGGCTACAGCACAGACCAGGAGAAAAAGCTTCACAAGTAATTAGACATCTGTACAGTAGTTTTGCTGTTATGGGAACCCCAAAGCACATTAAAACAGATAATGGGCCTGCCTATGTAAGCAGTAAGGTTAAACAATTTTTTGAGCATTGGGGAATCACACACTCAACAGGAATACCACATTCTGCCACAGGTCAGGCTATAGTAGAAAGAGCACATGGGACATTGAAAAGGTATCTAGACAAATATCCATCAATTCAGAGTCCCCATGAGAAATTGCTGAAAGCGTTATTTGTAATAAACCATCTTTGTGTCTTTGGGGACGCAGAATTTCCTCCTGCTATTAAGCATTTTAGTCAGAACAAGCAGGTAGAGGGAAAAGAGGAAATTTGGGTACGATATCGTGATCCAAAAACTGGTCAATGGCAGGGTCCAGCTAAAGTATTGGTGTGGGGAAGAGGTTATCTGTGTGTATCTACCCCTACAGGCACGCAATGGGTACCAGCCCGGTGGGCAAAACCAACGATGAATAATGGAGCCGGTGCCAGAGGAACTGTTCCCGGAGGACCTGCCTACACTGACCAAGCAGAGGATCCTGCGTGCAGTGCTACCAATTCTGTTTGAACTGCTGGGACAAGTGAACTCACAACTTGATCAGCGTGTTCGGGAGTGTACTACTGTTGATAAGCTTTCATATTTTTTAACATTTATAGTCATTACAACATTTAGGCACCCATCTTCAGAACCGTGCTTAGGGTGCGGGAAAGATCGCTGCTTTGCATGGGTTAAAATACATTGTGCGGCCTGGGATAAGATTGTTTGGGTACACCAGCGACACTTATACTCATTAGTATGCCCAGTTTGCTTTGCGTCCTGGAATCAGCGTAGCCATTGGTCAACAGCATTGCAAGAGGCTACGGGGCTCCCGGGGCGACAATAGTTAGCATTTCTTGAAAGCAAAGAACAGCGCATTATTGCGCATGCTCGTTGGCTTGCTAGAAGGGAGGTTGATAGGTTGCTACAGGAAAACCGTACACAAATACTTACTGCTATTTGTGGCAAGTTCCTTAGAATACCTCGCCAGTGGGTAGTGAGTGACCATGATTGGGAAACTATGTATCAAAGGGTTTGCTAAGCTGTCTAGTAATGATAGGGCTCCCCCTCCTAGAGGCAATACCTAAACAAGAATGGGGATATAACAATGTGTGGATGACTTGGGCTAATCAGACAGGACATTCTTCCTTTTGCTTAGCTCTTGCTAGCGTCTCCCAACCGTTTAGAACATGCTTAATCGGGGTACCTTTTGGGTCAGTAGCTGAAGCAAGCACCATGTTGGGGAAACATTGCACCGCTAGGTCCACTAGCTCAGTAGCTGAGTTTACAGCACAGTGCATTAGCTCCTTAAAAACACCCCTACCACAGGATCCCCAGGAGTTAGATTTACTAGGGTCAGTAAAAGTAGGGAACACTTCACAAAATTGGACACAGACATGTTTTGTTTTTGGCAATACTCAACAGGGAAACAACCCCTATAAACAATTTTCTTGGACAACATGGACTAATGTATCCTCTCCCTCCTCATGGTTCTCCTATAAGAGTGCAGGCGATGATTGTGGCACTAATGACACTAACAGTGTTAAAGGCCTGGGCGCTTTAGGTGCTGAAACAAAAGCAAAGATCATAGTGTGCAATAATAGCACAGCAAAGGCACTACCAGAGGGAGTTTTCCTTATCTGTGGGGACAGAGCATGGTCAGGAGTGCCTCAGAAAGTTGTGGGAGGACCATGTTATCTTGGAAAGCTCACATTGTTTGCCCCAAACAAACGAGAATTGCTAGAAATAGGAGGCAAGAAACAGAAACACCGCATTAAGCGCAGCATTACAGCTTTAGGGCCAAACTGCAAGGATGATGTAGAGCTATGGGGGCCAGCCACAAGCACAATAACTTCCTTAATTCCTAGCTTAGGCACTGCACATGCTCTGACTTCCCTCAATAAACTGGCTTGTTGGGCTGTAAAGCAGAGCAATGCAACAAAAAACATTTTATCCCAACTTGTAAAAGATGTTAGCAGCCTCGGACATGCAGTGTTGCAGAATCGAGCAGCAATTGATTTTTTACTTTTAGCACAAGGACACGGTTGTGAGGATTTTGAAGGGATGTGCTGTTTTAACCTCTCTGATCACAGCAAATCAATACATCTGCAACATCAGTGGCTGAAGGCACACACACAGAAAATTGGGATGGAAAATAATCCTTTTGATGAATGGTTATCCAGCCTTTTTGGTGGGTTACGTCCTTGGGTATTAGGTTTGCTAAAGGAAATTTTACGCTACATAGGTGTAGGCTTATTACTCATCATTGGAGGGAAGATCATCTTTAGCTGTGTTATGAAGCAGGTTACTAACATGACCACTGCGTTAGTTGTTAAAGAAAACGGGGGAAATATGGGAAGCATGGAGAGTGTTGTGGATTCGTGGCTGCAGGAGAGAGGCCATAATATAGGCCACAGTGCAGATACAATAAGGCTGGTGAACGTTTAGTACGTGACAAGGACACTGTGCCTGTGCCCTTGTGCAGTTAGGAGGATGCTAAGTCATGAGAACAGGAGAAAAAGAATTCATTCAACATAGAGATTGCTAAGTGACTACAAAGTAGCTAAAGCTAACCCTGAGATTGCTAAGTGACTACAAAGTAGCTAAAGCTAACCCTGAAATTGCTAAAGCACAATTGATGCATGCAGCCAATGAAGAGCTTAGCTTTGCACTGCGCATGAGGCTTATTATGTAGAATATAAAAGACAATCAATATCAGCTAATAAACGAGACTTGTTGATCATCATCGGATGTGCTTGTCTCCCGTCGTGATTCTCCCACATCTTCGAAAGCAGGGAATTGTCACACAAAATGTTCCTCTAGGGTTCGCCATACACAAAATCCAACCTGGGGATCACGTTCTCATAAAAACCTGGAGAGAGGTTTCTCTCTCTCCTCACTGGGAGGGTCCTTTTCTTGTCCTTTTGACCACAGACACAGCAGTCCGGACAGCAGAAAAGGGCTGGACACACGCCTCCAGAGCGAAAAAGATCGAGACAAGAGAAGAGACACCCGAGTGGAAAGTGACCTCCCACCCTGGAAACCTCAAGCTAAAATTGCGTCGGACAAGTAAATGAGCACCTTAGATCAGATAAGGTGTTCAGCTCCTGGGTGCAGGTGTGTTTTCCTTTTGTTCATTTCAGGTGCCAGATTTGTCGTGAGGTTTGGGTCACACATTGTATATGGGGAATCAGGCCTAAAGGTCTCTGTACTAAGTGCCTTGAGGAAGAGCTGTCTCTGACTGACCGAATTCTAATACTTGCCACCGAATGGAATATTATTGAACCGGAGTCGATCGAGTGGTTTCGCTTGTACCAACACGGGATTAGGGGAAAGCTAAATTGCAGGACGGTAATTTTGGAAATTGAGTGCCGGAGAGCAAATAAAGTACCTTGTTGGACGGATACAGTAAAGTTATCAAGGTGGGATGCCTTTAAGGGACGGTATGCAGTTCGGACTTCACATTGGTCCCCTGAAGAATACTTCTGCTGCCAAGAAGATGGTTTCCCTCGCCGCCAGCAGCAACCTGGTGGGCGTAGGCAGAGGCAGAGAAGTACACCTATGGGGAGTCCTGGTGAGCCTGAGCCTAGTCATGTATCCTCTGACTAATGCATACCCAGAGAATGCCCTGAGCCCTGCAATACAAAGCCATAATGAGTGTGGGGAGTGCACACGAATTAGTACCCCTGCTCACCCTGTCCTAGCTAATTGCACCCCTGAGGGGAAGGAGGAGCACTGCACCCTTAACGGCACTCAGTATGTAAAGTGTAAATTGGGGGAGAAAATGGTATGCTATGATCCCAAGGCAAGAAACAGAAACGGGCAATCAGAGACATTTGCTCATAACATTCACAAAAGAAGTGCAAGCCAGACACCTCTTCCCACATGTGAACAATGCAATCGTACGGTTTGGATAGGGGGAAAAAGAAAATCGGTATTTGTGGCTTATTTTCAGGTGAATCAATTGTGTTATGACAATACTAAACTAGGAATGTGTGTCATGGAAGGAAAAACCTACTGGGTGGGCAAAAATCTAAGGTATGAAAGCGGACTCATCTCAGAAACTAAACCTGTCATCATAGACCTTCTCGAGGAAGATGATGTCCGGATCTGTGCCCAGTTTGATAACACTTTCTGTTTTTCTAGAGATAGGGAAGGCATGGATCCTGAGAGCAAAATAAAACAGATAGCCATAGAAATAAAGAAACAGGAGTCAGAGATGAGAAGAAGGAGAATGGAGCAGGAAAGATTGAGGACCCTAAGTGAACAATATGATTTATTGGAGATACAGTATGATAATTGGGGTTTACCTGGCTCAAACAAGAATTTGTTTATCGATTTAATGCAAGAGATTGCAACTGAATTAGGATTGACCAACTGCTGGATTTGCGGAGGACTTAAATCAGCAGAAAAATGGCCCTGGAAAGGTGAGAGCTTAACTCCAGAGCAACTCCTAAGCGGGGATAAAACCCAAATTTCAAAGACACTTCAAAGACCTGAGGGCTGGGTCTTAGATAAAAGAGTGATTGGATCAATTTGTATCAGTCGGGAGGGAAGAGAATATACTGAGGTAGTGGGATACACCCCGTGTGTCTCCACCTTAGCAGTAAATTCAGATAACAAAAGTAAAATTTGGCAGCCAGAGTCCCCTGCTGGGTACTGGAGCCTAGAAAAGAAAGGCAATTGTGAGTGGAGTGACAAGGTTGGACTTTGCTGGAATAAAGGCTCTGGAGCTAACCCTTACCAGTCACTAGGAGAATTAAGTACTTACTGGGCTGAAGCAGGGAGTACAAAAAGTACATGGAAAGCTCCTGATGGGATATACTGGGTATGTGGGAAGAAAGCATACAGTGAATTACCACAAAAATGGAAGGGGTCATGCACTCTGGGGATCATTCAGCCGGTCTTCTCTACTTTACCAAGGTCCGGCAGTACTTTCCTGGGGGCACCTCTCTACGAGACACTGAATAGAGAAAAAAGGGAGTTAAGGAAGAAGCTCCCCGATGTGGGTGGCAGCCAAGTTTGGGGAGGGGAAGAGTGGCCAGCTGAAAGAATAATAGAATACTATGGTCCTGCAACATGGGCACAAGATGGAAGTTGGGGGTACCGGACTCCGGTGTACCTGTTGAATAAGTTGATAAGGCTGCAGGCCGTGGTAGAGATTGTGTCGAATCACACCTCAGATGCCCTCGAACTGTTGGCTAAACAGCACTCCCAGATGCGAGCTTTTGTATACCAGAACAGAATAGCATTAGACTATTTGTTAGCTGAAGAAGGGGGAGTCTGTGGGAAATTTAACAAATCTGAATGCTGTGTCGAAATTGATGATTATGGAGAAACTATAAAGGGTCTTGCAGCAGAGATAAAGAGGGCAGCACACGTTCCAGTCCAAAAATGGAATTCCATTCTCCAGGCATCTTGGTGGGACCAGTTATTATCAGGAGCTTGGTGGAAAAAGGTAGTGTTCTTTATTGTGTGTTCATTGGCAGGAATCATATTCATACCATGTTTAATACCTTGTTTTATTAGACTAATACACTCGGTGGTACAGGGCATGCAAATTGCAGCTATGCCCATGGATCCTGAACTTGCATCAGGGAGGGTGAATGGTAGAGCCTCCAAAATAATGAAATTAGGGAGAGGGGAGATGAACACCAGGGCAATAGAGGCGCTGACAAAACTTGAAGAACAGATAGAAAGAAATCAGCTCCCCTATACAGATTATCGAAAAGAGTCAGTAGAAGAAGGGGATGGCAGTGAAGAATCTGAAGAGGATTAAAAAGGGGAACACGAATTAATGTGTTTATATAGAAGGGGAGGGATTGTGATATATATATATATACCATATTGTAATTCGTGTTTTGTAAGTCTGCAAAATCAAAATAAACGAGCCACAGGTAAAGGCAGTGATTGCCTCAGAACTAGGTAAATTAACATATCTACAGGCCGGACTGCTACCGATAAGCACCTATCTCCTGGGGAAGCCTGGAAACTCACAGGGGAGCAGCATTTCCCGAAAATCCCATCACCAGGACTGCATTCCCCGACTCTGGTTCCCGTAAAGATGAAATCAACCACCTAAAAGCAATACACAACGGACACAAAATCTCGTCAAGGAGCAGGAAGGACTTTGTCTTGTGTGGACACCAGAGCTGAATTTGAAAGAAACAAAGGACTGTCCCGCTCCAGGCTATGAAAAACAGTATAAAAAGGGGCCAACCAAGACGGCGGTGTGAACACCAGGGGAACCCAGTGCGATAGAGGCTGGGTAACATCGTGTGTTCACCCAACTCCGAACGCAGGCTCGGTGTTGTTTTTTTCGGTTGTGGCTTTCCAGGACCGTATTTTCGGTCGCGAAAATAAAATTTGCCAATTTAACCTTTTAATTCGGTTTGATTCGTTTATTACCTATAACAATAACCTTAGCCCAGAGCCAGGGAGGATGGACATTCCCACCGGACCACACACACCAGCAAGCCTATGATAAAATGCCCTGGGAGTGCACGGGCAGGAACCCCGAGAGCAAACTTTTATGCAAGGACATAAAAAAGCAAGGGAGAGGGAAAGCTGCCTAAATCAAACCCAAGCAATGACAACAATAAGACATGGACAAGTTGCAAGTCCTGCATGAAGAGCGAGCAGCAGGTATTTCAAAAGAAGGTCAAACGTGACCCCAAATATTCAATAACAGAGTCAAAATGCTACATTTCCATGGGAAGCCTCAAAGAGGTTGACCCAGATGTGACAGTGGCTCCCAAGGCAGCGCTGCTCCAGGACACGTTCACCTGGACACTGGGCCTGCACAGGTGAGAGGGTGTGGCAGGGCTGGGGCAGGTCAGGGGCAGAGCAGGGCAGGGGCCAGGCAGGGGTGAGACAGGGTGGGAAGGATGAGGGGAAGGCTGTGGCAGGAATGAGCAAGGTGTGGGGCAGCTCAGGGGCAGCCCAATAACCGCCCCCAGAGAGCCCAAGAGCTCTCACAGGACTCCAAAATTCACCTCATGTCCCCCTGCTGAGGACTACCCAGAAACCTTCAGGACTCTGTCTCCCCATATTCCCCTCATATCTCCCCCTATATCCCCTCTCAGCTGCAGCTCCTCTACCTGGGGAGGGGGGAGAATAAACCAGTATAAACCAGTCCAGACTGGGGAAAATTCAGTGTCACGAGGGGCCACTGGGTGCGAGGCAGGGGAGGGGCGGGAGTGATCGGCGAGGGGAGGGCGGGGAGAAGTTCCCTCCTCAGCCAAACTCCCCTCAGGGATTGACAATGGGGGGCGGCTCCCGCCCAAACCGCGGGCGGGGAAAAGCGCCCTCAGGGATTGGCTGGGCGGGACGGGGCGGGGCGGGAGCGGTTCCCGCCTCAGCCAAACTCCCCTCAGGGATTGGCTGGGCGGGACGGGGCGGGGCGGGAGCGGTTCCCGCCTCAGCCAAACTCCCCTCAGGGATTGGCTGGGCGGGACGGGGCGGGGCGAGAGCAGTTCCCGCCTCAGCCAAACTCCCCTCAGATGAGGGGTACCCAGAAGAACCAAAAATCCTCAAAAGCTTCGTGACATTACAACAAAATTGACGAAGATGGAATAAATTTGAATAAGTATGAAATATATAAGGCCATATTTTAGTTACGTTTGAACATTTAAAGAATGGAGGGTAGAAAAGACGGATTGTGCAGTGAAATGCGAAAAAAACCAAGAAAAGCCCGAAACCCCTTTAAGAATTCCTCAAAATTAAGTAAAATTGAATAGAAGCATAATAAAGAGGAATAAATATTAATGAATTGAATGAAGCCACAGTTAACGTGTAATTTAAAAGTGGAGAGGTGTAAAATGGGGCTTGGGGTGCTAAAACACCTCAAGAAAGCACCAAAAAACTCCAACCCTCAAATTGCCCTCACGCGTGGGCTGGCTGTCCTGCAGCTCAAGTAGAAGAGTCCTCCAGCAGCTCAGGGGAGCAGCAGCTCTCCTGCTGATGCACAGCCTGTGGAGAAAGGGGACAGTGGCCCAAATGTGCTTTGGAAATGTGAGTTGGGTTCCTAAATGCTGTTGGAACTCTCTCTAATGGAGCTCTGGTGGCTGAGGGATGTACGTGGGAAGGGTTTGCCTGCCATGAACTGGACTTGTTGGCCATCTGAGCTCTGTTCGGGGGCAGTCTGGGAGCCTGTTCCTTTCCCCTCCCCAAGGGCAGAGTGTTGTGAGGGTGGAGTTGGAGGCTGTGTCTGCCCTGACAGTGGTACCGTGGGGCTGCGGATGCTCCTGCCAGCGTGGGCTTGATGCCCAGAGGAGCTGGAACAGAGACTACACAGAGTTAAGGGGAATAAAATGACTATTTATTGAGAGACCTGCAAAGGCCACACCCTGGCAGTTCCAGAACCACAGTGACCCCTGCCTGGATGGCTCCAAGATGGAAGCAAAAGTGGGCTTGGCCACATGATCTCACATCTTTATAGACTTTAGTGTATTTGCATCCAATTAATAGTCTCAAATTGTAAGGTTTCATCCGCCCTCCTTTCACGTTGTTCACTTTTAGGGCCTGGAGTTTGAAGAAACTGTCCTTGAGTCAATTGCTGAAATTGGACTATTTTGTCTTCACACACAACGGAAAAGCATATCCAAGCAGAACAGAAAACTCAGAACTTAAGGCATCAGGCTTGTCTGAGCCGGGCCTTGTGCCTCTTCCAGGTGTCCCTGCTGCAGTCAAAGCTGGCCTGGGACTGATAGCACTGGCAGAACTACACTGAGAGCTGCTCAAGGACCAGGCAGGAGTTGTCAGACCTTCACCATGAGCTCTCCTGCTCCTTTCCAGCTCTGCTCAAGGAGCCCAGAGCTGCTCTCGTGGAGCAGAGACTTGAAGCTGCATTGGTCTCTGAACCTTAACTTGGCACTGACATCCTTGGGCCATCAGTCCCTGCAGAGACAGGTCCTGGAGAAGGTATGTGCAGCTTTCTCTTCCACGGAGGATTTGTGCCCTGCTCAGAAGCCAGTTCCTGTCAACTGGGCACCAAAATCCTCCCCAGGACACAGACAAGTGCTATGGAAGATGAGGGTAAAAAACACCTGCCAAAGCTTTTCCAAGCAGACCCATTCGGTTCTTGAAGGTCTGTTCCTAGCAAAGGATCTTTGATGTAAGCAGCAAGACTTTTCTTCTGCCTAGAAGATCTAGATATATTGCCAAACAGAGAGCAGAGAAAGAAATGCACTCGTGGCTGTCTCAGGATTCTTAATCTAATTATTGAACCTTAAACACTCTTGACATTTCTCTGTAGGAATTTGAAAAGCCCCCGAAACACCATTTTTCCTCCTCATGTAATTGTTTTAACACAAAGCTTCACTTTCCATGAATACTTGTAAGCAACAAGAACCTTTTTAGGCTTCGTCTTACATCTCTAGTTTGTCAGGGAAGACAGAAGAATTCCTGTGAGCCAGGAACTAAGCGCATCCCTAAAGAGCATGTGGGACTTGAGAATGCTGAGCCTTAAAATTGATGCTGTCTGGACCAGCAACTTGGAACTCATGTTGTGAGCCAGGGCCCTGCCCAGCACGGCTGTGGGGACACGGAGAGGCAGGGCAGGTGCCAGGGCCAGCAGGGAGCTGGGATGGGGAGAGCGGGGGAGGGCCATTCCACCAGCCCCTGGAATGATGGGCTTTGGATCCTGGCAACCGTC
>JAPFBE010000159.1:0-105247 GCA_034336665.1 Luscinia megarhynchos | reverse complement strand
TGCCATGCATTAGCAAGGCTCCAACAGAATCTCACAGACCCGAGGCTCTCTTGTGACACAGTAGGGCCTGGTGGAACTAAGGGCAGCGCTAGACACCCCAGAACCGCACGGAACTGAGCGCCCATCGTGACACAGCGGGCCTGGGGAAAGGAAATCTCACCGCCAAAGCATTTCTGGCTGATAAAAGTTTGATTTGGGCCAACACCCAGGGATGCTCGAGGGTCTCCATCCCTCTGGGCCTGGGAAATGCTCGAGGTGGCCGGGGGTTTCTGTCCTCTCCCTTGGGGGTGGGGTCTTCATCCCTCTGGAGACACCGCAGGGTTCTGTCCTCTCACCCGAGGATGAGCGCCCCGAGCATCCCCCTCGGTGTGACACGGCCAGAGATCCCCAGCCCTGAGCATCCCCCGGTGTGACACGGCCAGAGACCTCCAGCCCTGCCATTCCCCTCAGGTGAGGCCCGAAACCCCCCAGACCGCCCCAGGGAGGAGGGGGAACAAAGACATCCCTCGCCCACCGCTGCCTCCCCTGCCCCGGGCTGAGGGTCTCTGTCTTCCTCTTCATGGGGCGTGGGGGGCTTTGAGCTTGGTTTGGTTGGCGAGGGACTCGCTATGCAGAGTAAAGACCAGGCACAGCACTTGATGTGATTTTTGCCAATTTTATTTTGGCCTTTAGATTTTTTGAAGCGGGACGATGGCCAGACCCCTCCACTTTGGGGGGCCGGGCGCGTCCCTCGCTGCCCCCGGGTGCTTGTCTGTCCTTAGCTTTGTTGAGCCGGGTGGTGTCCGACCCCTCCCGATTTTTGGGAGGCCGCTGTGCTCTCCATCCACCTTACCTTTGGCAGGCTGTGCTGTCTTTGTCACCTTTTGGCGGGAGGGGAAAGCGCTGTCGGTGTCCGCTATCCTTGCCCCTCGGGGGAGGCTCACCCCCGTCCTGGGGGTGACGTTGCAGTGCTTTATATCCACAATCGTGTGCTGCTCATGCCTGGAGGGTTTGTTTTGTCTAGCTAGACAGCGCCCCTCCCCATCGGTGAGTTGCTGCCGCTGTGCTGCTTGCAAGCTGCTGCCCCCTCTCCCCCCCTGCGCCGCTCGGCCGCTTTTAGCTGCTTCTGCTTGCTTAGCTGCTGCTTCTGCCCCCCACTTTGCTTAGGCTGCTTCGCTTTATTTTTCCTTTCCTTATTAGCTAGAAATACCACGTGAACTCCGATCCTGGACGACCTGGAACATCAAGATACGCCAGGTTTCGCTGATGAAAAAGAAATACGCTGCTTTCGCCCTCCCCGGCACGGGAGATGTCCTGAGGCTGTACATCCACTCGGACGGGTGAAGTTTGCCGCGCCAACCTTGGCTCTTTTTTTCTTGGCGTTGGAGAGAGATTTTTCTGTGTGTTTGCTAAATAAACAAGTGTTTTCGCCTTTTTCTCTGGAGGAAAATCTTCCCGGCCGGGTGGTGGGAGAGGCAAGAGTTTGGAGAGTTTGTTGCTTAAGGGGTTCCTTTTGGAGATTCTTCCCTAATTTGCCCAAAACCAGGACACGCCTCAGATCTGCCCCTCACCCCGGGGGATGCTCTGTCCGTGTCCGCGGTTGTCCCGAGGCGATGCTCTGCCGTTGTCCACCCTTCGCCCCACGGGCAATGTTCTGTCGGGGTCCGCTATTTTCGGCCCCGCCGGGCGATGCTCTGTCTGGGACCGACGCCCTCGACCACGGGAAATGCTCTGTCAGGGTCCGCTGCCCCGCCCCCCGGGCGATGATCTGTCGGGTTCCGCCTTCCTCGCCACGGGGGATGCTCTGTCAGGGTCCGCTGCCCTCGCCCCCTGGGGGGCATGATATGTCGGGGTCCCACGCCCTCGTCCCCAAGGCAATACAATTTCGGAGTCCTTGTCCTCGGCCCCGGAGCTATGGTCAGTAACGATACTCGCCCTCGCCCCCCAGGGCGATGCTCTGTCGGGGTCCGCTGCCCTCGCCCCCTGGGGGGCATGATCTGTTGGGGTCTTCGTCATCGCCCCCCGGGCAATACACTTTCGGAATCCGCCTTCCTCGACCCCTGGGTGATGGTCAGTAGGGATATGTCGCCCTCGCCCTCAGGGGAGGATCATCTGTCGAGGTCCATCGCCCTCGGCCCCGGGGGATGCCCAATCGAGGTCCGCTGTCATTGCACTCGGGAGGATCATCTGTCGGTGTCCGTTGTACTCACCCCCAAGGCAATGCTCTGTCAGGGTTCCTCGTCCTCGCCCCCCGGGCGATGATCTGTCAGGGTCCGCTGGCGCTTGTCCTTGGGAGATGCTCTGTCGTGGTCCGTCGTCCTTGCCCCCCGGGCAATACACTTTCGAGGTCCGCTGCTCTCGCCTCCCGGGCGATGCTCTGTTGGGGTATGTCGTCCTCGCCCCCCGCGAGGATGATCTTGCGCGCCCCCTCGCCCTCCTCCCAAGGTGATGCTCTGTCGGGGACCCTCGTCATCGCCTCTCGAAGGATGCCCTGTCGGGTCGGTCATCTCGCCCCCGGGCGATGATCTTTCGACATCCATCGCCCCTCATCCCGGGGGGATGTTCTTTGGGTACATCGTCCACCCCCCCGGAGGGGTGCTCTGTCAGGGTCCTCGCCCTGCCCCCCGAGGCAATGATCTGTCGGGGTCCGTTGTCCTCGCCCCCCGGGGGGATGCTTTGTCGGGTCCGGCTGCTCTCGCCCCCCGGGCAATGCTCTGCCAGGATCCGGCGTCCTCGCCCTTGGTGGGATCATCTTCGGCGTCCGCCGCCTCGGCCCCCATGGCGATGCTCTGTCGGGGTCCCACCTCCTCTCCTTGAGGGGAGTTTTTGTCGGGTTTGTCGCCGCCGTCCCGGGGGGATCATCTGTCAGGGTCCGCTCGCCCTCGCCAGGAGGGATGATCTGTCGGGGTCCTCGCCCTCGCCCCCCGGGGGGATGTTCTCTCGGGTCCGCTGCTCTTGCCCCCGGGGGGATGCTCTGTTGCAATCCCTCGCCCTCGCCCCCCCGGGATGATGATCTTTCGGCGCTCTTCGCCCCTCGGCCCCAGGACGATAATCTGACGGGATTCATCATCCTCGGAACCGGGAGGATGCTCTGTAAGGGTCTGTCATCCTCGCCCCCAGGGGGGATGCTCTCTTGGGGTCCGCTCGCCCTCGCCCCCGGGATGATGCCCTGTCTGGGTCCGGCTGCCCTCGCCCCCGGGAGGATGATCTGTCGGGCTCCATCGCCCTCGCCACCGGGCAATGCTCTGTCAGGGTCCGACGCCCCTAGCTCGGCGGGATCATCTGTCGGGGTCCGCCATCCTCGCCACCTCGGACGATGTTCTTTCGGGCGACGCCACCTTGGTCCCTGGGCGATGCTCTGTCAGGATCTTTTCCTCCTCTCCTTGGCGCCGGATACTCTCTCGGGTGGGTCGCAGTCGTCCTGCTGGATCATCTGTCAGGGTCCGCTATCCTCAGCCTCCGGGCGATGCTCTGTCAGGGTCTGTCTTCTTCACCCCGCGTCCATCGTTCTGGCCCAGGGGGGATGCACTCTAAGTGTCCACCCTCCTCATCCCAAGCAGAGGACCAGGGAGCGGGTGTCACCATCGTTATGCGTGGAAATATGTGTGTGGGGCGGAGCGTGTCAGGTCACGCGGTCTTCCTCCACCATGGATGGGGGCCGGGTGATCTGTGCTCATCGCGTGTAGGCTCCGGGGGTCTCCGTGGTGCAGAGTCACGAGTGGGGTCTCCGCGCTCTTCGTTGGCAGGCGGCACAGAGCGGATCTCCGCCCCGCCCGGTGGGTTCTCCTCCCCGTGCGCTGCTCGGGGCTCGCCTCCCAGGGACCCCTCCTCCTCTTTCCCGGCCGCTTGCCTCTGCTGAGGGCCCGAAAGCCAGCGGGGCTCTTTATATACCCAGACCAAGCCCCGCCCCTTTCAGGCACAGCCAATAGGGAGCCCAGGAACAAGCGTGGGGCGGAGCACCCAGCGCTGCTCATTGTGATGTCACAAAGAGGAGGCGTAATACAGCGTGACCCCAGCCGCTCTGATTGGTCGGAAGGAGAAAGAGCAGAAAAGGGGCGTGGCTCAGGCCCGGGGTGGAGGGGCAGGTGTGAGGGCGGGTGGGGCGGGGCCAGGAGTCACACTAGGATTTTGGCAGCAGCTCCGGCCCTCGCTCCTCCACAGCTCTCCTGGGCCCCTTCGCACTGCAAGAAACAGAGTGAAGGGGTCTCTGGGCGCCCCAGCCCCATTCCAGGAGCTTCCACAAGTGCTCTACAGCGTGACGAGAAGTTGCAACACTTATGGCTACAAGGACTTTTCAGGATTTATTCACCAATAACACACTGCCAACAAAGAGATTTATGTTTTTAATGCAATACTAAAATTTTGTCTAATTGCAGTGTGAACTTTCTTAGCCAATCCTGTTCTGGGCACACAGACCTAGTCTAAGACTTTTTGTCACATCTGCCACTAATTTTATTCTTCTTTTATCATAAAATCTACAGCTAAACTTTTCTCACCTAAATACATCTCTGCTTTAATCTACATTTTGCTTCTAGCACCTAAGTTGGAAGTATTTCCTGAGGCCTCCGGTCAAATCCTGTGTTCTTTTCTAGACTTTGATTGACAGGCCCAATGTCGAGAGAATTCCTTGCATTTTGAATTCCAACAGAATCTCACAGACCCGAGGCTCTCTTGTGACACAGTAGGGCCTGGTGGAACCAAGGGCAGCGCTAGACACCCCAGAACCGCACGGAACTGAGCGCCCATCGTGACACAGCGGGCCTGGGGAAAGGAAATCTCACCGCCAAAGCATTTCTGGCTGATAAAAGTTTGATTTGGGCCAACACCCAGGGATGCTCGAGGGTCTCCATCCCTCTGGGCCTGGGAAATGCTCGAGGTGGCCGGGGGTTTCTGTCCTCTCCCTTGGGGGTGGGGTCTTCATCCCTCTGGAGACACCGTAGGGTTCTGTCCTCTCACCCGAGGATGAGCTACCGAGCATCCCCCCGGTGTGACACGGCCAGAGATCCCCAGCCCTGAGCATCCCCCGGTGTGACACGGCCAGAGACCTCCAGCCCTGCCATTCCCCCTCAGGTGAGGCCCCGAAACCCCCCAGACCGCCCCAGGGAGGAGGGGGAACAAAGACATCCTCGCCCACCGAAGGCCCCTCGCCCCGGGTTGAGGGTCTCTGTCTTCCTCTTCATGGGGCGGGGGGCTTTGAGCTTGGTTTGGTTGGCGAGGGACTCGCTATGCAGAGTAAAGACCAGGCACAGCACTTGATGTGATTTTTGCCAATTTTATTTTGGCCTTTAGATTTTTTGAAGCGGGACGATGGCCAGACCCCTCCACTTTGGGGGGCCGGGCGCGTCCCTCGCTGCCCCGGGTGCTTGTCTGTCCTTAGCTTTGTTGAGCCGGGTGGTGTCCGACCCCTCCCGATTTTTGGGAGGCCGCTGTGCTCTCCATCCACCTTACCTTTGGCAGGCTGTGCTGTCTTTGTCACCTTTTGGCGGGAGGGGAAAGCGCTGTCGGTGTCCTGGCCATCCTTGCCCCTCGGGGGAGGCTCACCCCCGTCCTGGGGGTGACGTTGCAGTGCTTTATATCCACAATCGTGTGCTGCTCATGCCTGGAGGGTTTGTTTTGTCTAGCTAGACAGCGCCCCTCCCCATCGGTGAGCTGCTGCCGCTGTGCTGCTTGCAAGCTGCTGCCCCCTCTCCCCCCCTGCGCTGCCTCGGCCGCTTTTAGCTGCTTCTGCTTGCTTAGCTGCTGCTTCTGCCCCCCACTTTGCTTAGGCTGCTTCGCTTTATTTTTCCTTTCCTTATTAGCTAGAAATACCACGTGAACCCGATCCTGGACGACCTGGAACATCAAGATACGCCAGGCTTCGCTGATGAAAAAGAAATACGCTGCTTTCGCCCCTCCCCCGGCACGGGAGATGTCCTGAGGCTGTACATCCACTCGGACGGGTGAAGTTTGCCGCGCCAACCTTGGCTCTTTTTTTCTTGGCGTTGGAGAGAGATTTTTCTGTGTGTTTGCTAAATAAACAAGTGTTTTCGCCTTTTTCTCTGGAGGAAAATCTTCCCGGCCGGTGGTGGGAGAGGCAAGAGTTTGGAGAGTTTGTTGCTTAAGGGGTTCCTTTTGGAGATTCTTCCCTAATTTGCCCAAAACCAGGACACGCCTCAGATCTGCCCCTCACCCCGGGGGATGCTCTGTCCGTGTCCGCGGTTGTCCCGAGGCGATGCTCTGCCGTTGTCCACCCTTCTTCGCCCCACGGGCAATGTTCTGTCGGGGTCCGCTATTTTCGGCCCCGCCGGGCGATGCTCTGTCTGGGACCGACGCCCTCGACCACGGGAAATGCTCTGTCAGGGTCCGCTGCCCCGCCCCCCGGGCGATGATCTGTCGGGTTCGCCTTCCTCGCCACGGGGATGCTCTGTCAGGGTCCGTCGCCCTCGCCCCCTGGGGGGCATGATATGTCGGGGTCCCACGCCCTCGTCCCCAAGGCAATACAATTTCGGAGTCCTTGTCCTCGGCCCCGGAGCTATGGTCAGTAACGATACTCGCCCTCGCCCCCCAGGGCGATGCTCTGTCGGGGTCCGCTGCCCTCGCCCCCTGGGGGGCATGATCTGTTGGGGTCTTCGCCATCGCCCCCCGGGCAATACACTTTCGGAATCCGCCTTCCTCGGACCCCCTGGGTGATGGTCAGTAGGGATATGTCGCCCTCGCCCTCAGGGGAGGATCATCTGTCGAGGTCCATCGCCCTCGGCCCCGGGGGATGCCCAATCGAGGTCCGGCCGTCATTGCACTCGGGAGGATCATCTGTCGGTGTCCGTTGTACTCACCCCCAAGGCAATGCTCTGTCAGGGTTCCTCGTCCTCGCCCCCCGGGCGATGATCTGTCAGGGTCCGCTGGCGCTTGTCCTTGGGAGATGCTCTGTCGTGGTCCGTCGTCCTTGCCCCCCGGGCAATACACTTTCGAGGTCCGCTGCTCGCCTCCCGGGCGATGCTCTGTTGGGGTATGTCGTCCTCGCCCCCCGCGAGGATGATCTTGCGCGCCCCCTCGCCCTCCTCCCAAGGTGATGCTCTGTCGGGGACCCTCGCCATCGCCTCTCGAAGGATGCCCTGTCGGGTCGGTCATCTCGCCCCCCGGGCGATGATCTTTCGACATCCATCGCCCCTCATCCCGGGGGGGATGTTCTTTGGGTACATCGTCCACCCCCCCGGAGGGGTGCTCTGTCAGGGTCCTCGCCCTGCCCCCCGAGGCAATGATCTGTCGGGGTCCGTTGTCCTCGCCCCCCGGGGGGATGTTTTGTCGGGTCCGCCGTTTCGCCCCCGGGCAATGCTCTGCCAGGATCCGGCGTCCTCGCCCTTGGTGGGATCATCTCTCGGCGTCCGCCGCCTCGGCCCCATGGCGATGCTCTGTCGGGGTCCCACCTCCTCTCCTTGAGGGGAGTTTTTGTCGGGTTTGTCGCCGCCGTCCCGGGGGGATCATCTGTCAGGGTCCGCCGCCCTCGCCAGGAGGGATGATCTGTCGGGGTCCTCGCCCTCAGCCTCCGGGGGGATGTTCTCTCGGGGTCCGCTGCTCTTGCCCCCGGGGGGATGCTCTGTTGCAATCCCTCGCCCTCGCCCCCCCGGGATGATGATCTTTCGGCGCTCTTCGCCCCTCGGCCCCAGGACGATAATCTGACGGGATTCATCATCCTCGGAACCGGGAGGATGCTCTGTAAGGGTCTGTCATCCTCGCCCCCAGGGGGGATGCTCTCTTGGGGTCCGGCCGCCCTCGCCCCCCGGGATGATGCCCTGTCTGGGTCCGGCTGCCCTCGCCCTCCGGAGGATGATCTGTCGGGCTCCATCGCCCTCGCCACCGGGCAATGCTCTGTCAGGGTCCGACGCCCTCGCCTCTCGGCGGGATCATCTGTCGGGGTCCGCTATCCTCGCCACCTCGGACGATGTTCTTTCGGGCGACGCCACCTTGGTCCCTGGGCGATGCTCTGTCAGGATCTTTTCCTCCTCTCCTTGGCGCCGGATACTCTCTCGGGTGGGTCGCAGTCGTCCTGCTGGATCATCTGTCAGGGTCCGCTATCCTCGCCTCTCCGGGCTGCATGCTCTGTCAGGGTCTGTCTTCTTCACCCCGCGTCCATCGTTCTGGGCCCAGGGGGGATGCACTCTAAGTGTCCACCCTCCTCATCCCAAGCAGAGGACCAGGGAGCGGGTGTCACCATCGTTATGCGTGGAAATATGTGTGTGGGGCGGAGCGTGTCAGGTCACCGCGGTCTTCCTCCACCATGGATGGGGGCCGGGTGATCTGTGCTCATCGCGTGTAGGCTCCGGGGGTCTCCGTGGTGCAGAGTCACGAGTGGGGTCTCCGCGCTCTTCGTTGTTGGCAGGCGGCACAGAGCGGATCTCCGCCCTCGGCCCGTGGGTTCTCCTCCCCGTGCGCTGCTCGGGGCTCGCCTCCCAGGGACCCTCTCCTCTTTCCTCGCTTCGCCTCTGCTGAGGGCCCGAAAGCCAGCGGGGCTCTTTATATACCCAGACCAAGCCCCGCCCCCTTTCAGGCACAGCCAATAGGGAGCCCAGGAACAAGCGTGGGGCGGAGCACCCAGCGCTGCTCATTGTGATGTCACAAAGAGGAGGCGTGGCCACAGCGTGACCCCAGCCGCTCTGATTGGTCGGAAGGAGAAAGAGCAGAAAAGGGGCGTGGCTCAGGCCCGGGGTGGAGGGGCAGGTGTGAGGGCGGGTGGGGCGGGGCCAGGAGTCACACTAGGATTTTTGGCAGCAGCTCCGGCCCTCGCTCCTCCACAGCTCTCCTGGGCCCCTTTCGCACTGCAAGAAACAGAGTGAAGGGGTCTCTGGGCGCCCCAGCCCCATTCCAGGAGCTTCCACAAGTGCTCTACAGCTGACGAGAAGTTGCAACACTTATGGCTACAAGGACTTTTCAGGATTTATTCACCAATAACACACTGCCAACAAAGAGATTTATGTTTTTAATGCAATACTAAAATTTTGTCTAATTGCAGTGTGAACTTTCTTAGCCAATCCTGTTCTGGGCACACAGACCTAGTCTAAGACTTTTTGTCACATCTGCCACTAATTTTATTCTTCTTTTATCATAAAATCTACAGCTAAACTTTTCTCACCTAAATACATCTCTGCTTTAATCTACATTTTGCTTCTAGCACCTAAGTTGGAAGTATTTCCTGAGGCCTCCGCGTCAAATCCTGTGTTCTTTTCTAGACTTTGATTGACAGGCCCAATGTCGAGAGAATTCCTTGCATTTTGAATTCCAACAGAATCTCACAGACCCGAGGCTCTCTTGTGACACAGTAGGGCCTGGTGGAACTAAGGGCAGCGCTAGACACCCCAGAACCGCACGGAACTGAGCGCCCATCGTGACACAGCGGGCCTGGGGAAAGGAAATCTCACCGCCAAAGCATTTCTGGCTGATAAAAGTTTGATTTGGGCCAACACCCAGGGATGCTCGAGGGTCTCCATCCCTCTGGGCCTGGGAAATGCTCGAGGTGGCCGGGGGTTTCTGTCCTCTCCCTTGGGGGTGGGGTCTTCATCCCTCTGGAGACACCGTAGGGTTCTGTCCTCTCACCCGAGGATGAGCTACCGAGCATCCCCCCGGTGTGACACGCCAGAGATCCCCAGCCCTGAGCATCCCCCGGTGTGACACGGCCAGAGACCTCCAGCCCTGCCATTCCCCCTCAGGTGAGGCCCGAAACCCCCCAGACCGCCCCAGGGAGGAGGGGGAACAAAGACATCCTCGCCCACTCAGCGCCCCTCGCCCCGGGTTGAGGGTCTCTGTCTTCCTCTTCATGGGGCGGGGGGCTTTGAGCTTGGTTTGTTGGCGAGGGACTCGCTATGCAGAGTAAAGACCAGGCACAGCACTTGATGTGATTTTTGCCAATTTTATTTTGGCCTTTAGATTTTTTGAAGCGGGACGCATGGCCAGACCCCTCCACTTTGGGGGGCCGGGCGCGTCCCTCGCTGCCCCGGGTGCTTGTCTGTCCTTAGCTTTGTTGAGCCGGGTGGTGTCCGACCCCTCCCGATTTTTGGGAGGCCGCTGTGCTCTCCATCCACCTTACCTTTGGCAGGCTGTGCTGTCTTTGTCACCTTTTGGCGGGAGGGGAAAGCGCTGTCGGTGTCCTGGCCATCCTTGCCCCTCGGGGGAGGCTCACCCCCGTCCTGGGGGTGACGTTGCAGTGCTTTATATCCACAATCGTGTGCTGCTCATGCCTGGAGGGTTTGTTTTGTCTAGCTAGACAGCTCTCCTCCCCATCGGTGAGTTGCTGCCGCTGTGCTGCTTGCAAGCTGCTGCCCCCTTCTCCCCCCCTGTTGCCTCGGCCGCTTTTAGCTGCTTCTGCTTGCTTAGCTGCTGCTTCTGCCCCCCACTTTGCTTAGGCTGCTTCGCTTTATTTTTCCTTTCCTTATTAGCTAGAAATACCACGTGAACCCGATCCTGGACGACCTGGAACATCAAGATACGCCAGGCTTCGCTGATGAAAAAGAAATACGCTGCTTTCGCCCCTCCCCCGGCACGGGAGATGTCCTGAGGCTGTACATCCACTCGGACGGGTGAAGTTTGCCGCGCCAACCTTGGCTCTTTTTTTCTTGGCGTTGGAGAGAGATTTTTCTGTGTGTTTGCTAAATAAACAAGTGTTTTCGCCTTTTTCTCTGGAGGAAAATCTTCCCGGCCGGTGGTGGGAGAGGCAAGAGTTTGGAGAGTTTGTTGCTTAAGGGGTTCCTTTTGGAGATTCTTCCCTAATTTGCCCAAAACCAGGACACGCCTCAGATCTGCCCCTCACCCCGGGGGATGCTCTGTCCGTGTCCGCGGTTGTCCCGAGGCGATGCTCTGCCGTTGTCCACCCTTCGCCCCACGGGCAATGTTCTGTCGGGGTCCGCTATTTTCGGCCCCGCCGGGCGATGCTCTGTCTGGGACCGACGCCCTCGGACCACGGGAAATGCTCTGTCAGGGTCCGCTGCCCCCGCCCCCGGGCGATGATCTGTCGGGTTCCGCCTTCCTCGCCACGGGGATGCTCTGTCAGGGTCCGCTGCCCTCGCCCCCTGGGGGGCATGATATGTCGGGGTCCCACGCCCTCGTCCCCAAGGCAATACAATTTCGGAGTCCTTTGTCCTCGGCCCCGGAGCTATGGTCAGTAACGATACTCTGCCCTCGCCCCCCAGGGCGATGCTCTGTCGGGGTCCGCTGCCCTCGCCCCCTGGGGGGCATGATCTGTTGGGGTCTTCGTCATCGCCCCCCGGGCAATACACTTTCGAACTGGCCTTCCTCGGACCCCCTGGGTGATGGTCAGTAGGGATATGTCGCCCTCGCCCTCAGGGGAGGATCATCTGTCGAGGTCCATCGCCCTCGGCCCCGGGGGATGCCCAATCGAGGTCCGGCCGTCATTGCACTCGGGAGGATCATCTGTCGGTGTCCGTTGTACTCACCCCCAAGGCAATGCTCTGTCAGGGTCTCTCGTCCTCGCCCCCCCGGGCGATGATCTGTCAGGGTCCGCTGGCGCTTGTCCTTGGGAGATGCTCTGTCGTGGTCCGTCGTCCTTGCCCCCCGGGCAATACACTTTCGAGGTCCGGCTGCTCGCCTCCCGGGCGATGCTCTGTTGGGGTATGTCGTCCTCGCCCCCCGCGAGGATGATCTTGCGGCGCCCCCTCGCCCTCCTCCCAAGGTGATGCTCTGTCGGGGACCCTCGTCATCGCCTCTCGAAGGATGCCCTGTCGGGTCGGTCATCTCGCCCCCCGGGCGATGATCTTTCGACATCCATCGCCCCTCATCCCGGGGGGGATGTTCTTTGGGTACATCGTCCACCCCCCCGGAGGGGTGCTCTGTCAGGGTCCTCGCCCTGCCCCCCGAGGCAATGATCTGTCGGGGTCCGTTGTCCTCGCCCCCCGGGGGGATGCTTTGTCGGGTCCGCTGCTCTCGCCCCCGGGCAATGCTCTGCCAGGATCCGGCGTCCTCGCCCTTGGTGGGATCATCTTCGGCGTCCGCCGCCTCGGCCCCATGGCGATGCTCTGTCGGGGTCCCACCTCCTCTCCTTGAGGGGAGTTTTTGTCGGGTTTGTCGCCGCCGTCCCGGGGGGATCATCTGTCAGGGTCCGCTCGCCCTCGCCAGGAGGGATGATCTGTCGGGGTCCTCGCCCTCGCCCCCCGGGGGGATGTTCTCTCGGGTCCGCTGCTCTTGCCCCCGGGGGGATGCTCTGTTGCAATCCCTCGCCCTCGCCCCCCCGGGATGATGATCTTTCGGCGCTCTTCGCCCCTCGGCCCCAGGACGATAATCTGACGGGATTCATCATCCTCGGAACCGGGAGGATGCTCTGTAAGGGTCTGTCATCCTCGCCCCCAGGGGGGATGCTCTCTTGGGGTCCGGCCGCCCTCGCCCCCCGGGATGATGCCCTGTCTGGGTCCGGCTGCCCTCGCCCCCGGGAGGATGATCTGTCGGGCTCCATCGCCCTCGCCACCGGGCAATGCTCTGTCAGGGTCCGACGCCCTCGCCCCCCGAAGGGATCATCTGTCGGGGTCCGCTATCCTCGCCACCTCGGACGATGTTCTTTCGGGCGACGCCACCTTGGTCCCTGGGCGATGCTCTGTCAGGATCTTTTCCTCCTCTCCTTGGCGCCGGATACTCTCTCGGGTGGGTCGCAGTCGTCCTGCTGGATCATCTGTCAGGGTCCGCTATCCTCAGCCTCCGGGCGATGCTCTGTCAGGGTCTGTCTTCTTCACCCCGCGTCCATCGTTCTGGCCCAGGGGGGATGCACTCTAAGTGTCCACCCTCCTCATCCCAAGCAGAGGACCAGGGAGCGGGTGTCACCATCGTTATGCGTGGAAATATGTGTGTGGGGCGGAGCGTGTCAGGTCACTGCGCGGTCTTCCTCCACCATGGATGGGGGCCGGGTGATCTGTGCTCATCGCGTGTAGGCTCCGGGGGTCTCCGTGGTGCAGAGTCACGAGTGGGGTCTCCGCGCTCTTCGTTGTTGGCAGGCGGCACAGAGCGGATCTCCGCCTCGGCCTGCGGGTTCTCCTCCCCGTGCGCTGCTCGGGGCTCGCCTCCCAGGGACCCCTCCTCCTCTTTCCGCCGCTTGCCTCTGCTGAGGGCCCGAAAGCCAGCGGGGCTCTTTATATACCCAGACCAAGCCCCGCCCCCTTTCAGGCACAGCCAATAGGGAGCCCAGGAACAAGCGTGGGGGCGGAGCACCCAGCGCTGCTCATTGTGATGTCACAAAGAGGAGGCGCATACAGCGTGACCTGTAGCCGCTCTGATTGGTCGGAAGGAGAAAGAGCAGAAAAGGGGCGTGGCTCAGGCCCGGGGTGGAGGGGCAGGTGTGAGGGCGGGTGGGGCGGGGCCAGGAGTCACACCAGGATTTTTGGCAGCAGCTCCGGCCCTCGCTCCCTCCACAGCTCTCCTGGGCCCCTTCGCACTGCAAGAAACAGAGTGAAGGGGTCTCTGGGCGCCCCAGCCCCATTCCAGGAGCTTCCACAAGTGTCGACAGCGTGACGAGAAGTTGCAACACTTATGGCTACAAGGACTTTTCAGGATTTATTCACCAATAACACACTGCCAACAAAGAGATTTATGTTTTTAATGCAATACTAAAATTTTGTCTAATTGCAGTGTGAACTTTCTTAGCCAATCCTGTTCTGGGCACACAGACCTAGTCTAAGACTTTTTGTCACATCTGCCACTAATTTTATTCTTCTTTTATCATAAAATCTACAGCTAAACTTTTCTCACCTAAATACATCTCTGCTTTAATCTACATTTTGCTTCTAGCACCTAAGTTGGAAGTATTTCCTGAGGCCTCCGGGTCAAATCCTGTGTTCTTTTCTAGACTTTGATTGACAGGCCCAATGTCGAGAGAATTCCTTGCATTTTGAATTCCAACAGAATCTCACAGACCCGAGGCTCTCTTGTGACACAGTAGGGCCTGGTGGAACCAAGGGCAGCGCTAGACACCCCAGAACCGCACGGAACTGAGCGCCCATCGTGACACAGCGGGCCTGGGGAAAGGAAATCTCACCGCCAAAGCATTTCTGGCTGATAAAAGTTTGATTTGGGCCAACACCCAGGGATGCTCGAGGGTCTCCATCCCTCTGGGCCTGGGAAATGCTCGAGGTGGCCGGGGGTTTCTGTCCTCTCCCTTGGGGGTGGGGTCTTCATCCCTCTGGAGACACCGTAGGGTTCTCTGTCCTCTCACCCGAGGATGAGCGCCCCGAGCATCCCCCTCGGTGTGACACGCCAGAGATCCCCAGCCCTGAGCATCCCCCGGTGTGACACGGCCAGAGACCTCCAGCCCTGCCATTCCCCCTCAGGTGAGGCCCGAAACCCCCCAGACCGCCCCAGGGAGGAGGGGGAACAAAGACATCCCTCGCCCACCAAGGCCCCCTGCCCGGGCTGAGGGTCTCTGTCTTCCTCTTCATGGGGCGTGGGGGGCTTTGAGCTTGGTTTGTTGGCGAGGGACTCGCTATGCAGAGTAAAGACCAGGCACAGCACTTGATGTGATTTTTGCCAATTTTATTTTGGCCTTTAGATTTTTTGAAGCGGGACGCATGGCCAGACCCCTCCACTTGGGGGGCCGGGCGCGTCCCTCGCTGCCCCGGGTGCTTGTCTGTCCTTAGCTTTGTTGAGCCGGGTGGTGTCCGACCCCTCCCGATTTTTGGGAGGCCGCTGTGCTCTCCATCCACCTTACCTTTGGCAGGCTGTGCTGTCTTTGTCACCTTTTGGCGGGAGGGGAAAGCGCTGTCGGTGTCTCTGGCCATCCTTGCCCCTCGGGGGAGGCTCACCCCCGTCCTGGGGGTGACGTTGCAGTGCTTTATATCCACAATCGTGTGCTGCTCATGCCTGGAGGGTTTGTTTTGTCTAGCTAGACAGCGCCCCTCCCCATCGGTGAGTTGCTGCCGCTGTGCTGCTTGCAAGCTGCTGCCCCTCTCCCCCCCCATGCTGCCTCGGCCGCTTTTAGCTGCTTCTGCTTGCTTAGCTGCTGCTTCTGCCCCCCACTTTGCTTAGGCTGCTTCGCTTTATTTTTCCTTTCCTTATTAGCTAGAAATACCACGTGAACTCCGATCCTGGACGACCTGGAACATCAAGATACGCCAGGCGCCTCGCTGATGAAAAAGAAATACGCTGCTTTCGCCCCTCCCCCGGCACGGGAGATGTCCTGAGGCTGTACATCCACTCGGACGGGTGAAGTTTGCCGCGCCAACCTTGGCTCTTTTTTTCTTGGCGTTGGAGAGAGATTTTTCTGTGTGTTTGCTAAATAAACAAGTGTTTTCGCCTTTTTCTCTGGAGGAAAATCTTCCCGGCCGGTGGTGGGAGAGGCAAGAGTTTGGAGAGTTTGTTGCTTAAGGGGTTCCTTTTGGAGATTCTTCCCTAATTTGCCCAAAACCAGGACACGCCTCAGATCTGCCCCTCACCCCGGGGGATGCTCTGTCCGTGTCCGCGGTTGTCCCGAGGCGATGCTCTGCCGTTGTCCACCCTTCTCGCCCCACGGGCAATGTTCTGTCGGGGTCCGCTATTTTCGGCCCCGCCGGGCGATGCTCTGTCTGGGACCGACGCCCTCGACCACGGGAAATGCTCTGTCAGGGTCCGTTGCCCTCGCCCCCCGGGCGATGATCTGTCGGGTTCGCCTTCCTCGCCACGGGGATGCTCTGTCAGGGTCCGCTGCCCTCGCCCCCTGGGGGGCATGATATGTCGGGGTCCCACGCCCTCGTCCCCAAGGCAATACAATTTCGGAGTCCTTGTCCTCGGCCCCGGAGCTATGGTCAGTAACGATACTCTCGCCCTCGCCCCCCAGGGCGATGCTCTGTCGGGGTCCGCTGCCCTCGCCCCCTGGGGGGCATGATCTGTTGGGGTCTTCGTCATCGCCCCCCGGGCAATACACTTTCGAACTGGCCTTCCTCGGACCCCCTGGGTGATGGTCAGTAGGGATATGTCGCCCTCGCCCTCAGGGGAGGATCATCTGTCGAGGTCCATCGCCCTCGGCCCCGGGGGATGCCCAATCGAGGTCCGGCCGTCATTGCACTCGGGAGGATCATCTGTCGGTGTCCGTTGTACTCACCCCCAAGGCAATGCTCTGTCAGGGTTCCTCGCCCTCGCCCCCCGGGCGATGATCTGTCAGGGTCCGCTGGCGCTTGTCCTTGGGAGATGCTCTGTCGTGGTCCGTCGTCCTTGCCCCCCGGGCAATACACTTTCGAGGTCCGTCGTTCTCGCCTCCCGGGCGATGCTCTGTTGGGGTATGTCGTCCTCGCCCCCGCGAGGATGATCTTGCGCGCCCCCTCGCCCTCCTCCCAAGGTGATGCTCTGTCGGGGACCCTCGCCATCGCCTCTCGAAGGATGCCCTGTCGGGTCGGTCATCTCGCCCCCCGGGCGATGATCTTTCGACATCCATCGCCCCTCATCCCGGGGGGATGTTCTTTGGGGTACATCGTCCACCCCCCCGGAGGGGTGCTCTGTCAGGGTCCTCGCCCTGCCCCCCGAGGCAATGATCTGTCGGGGTCCGTTGTCCTCGCCCCCCGGGGGGATGCTTTGTCGGGTCCGGCTGCTCTCGCCCCCCGGGCAATGCTCTGCCAGGATCCGGCGTCCTCGCCCTTGGTGGGATCATCTTCGGCGTCCGCCGCCTCGGCCCCATGGCGATGCTCTGTCGGGGTCCCACCTCCTCTCCTTGAGGGGAGTTTTTGTCGGGTTTGTCGCCGCCGTCCCGGGGGGATCATCTGTCAGGGTCCGCCGCCCTCGCCAGGAGGGATGATCTGTCGGGGTCCTCGCCCTCGCCCTCCGGGGGATGTTCTCTCGGGTCCGCTGCTCTTGCCCCCGGGGGGATGCTCTGTTGCAATCCCTCGCCCTCGCCCCCCCGGGATGATGATCTTTCGGCGCTCTTCGCCCCTCGGCCCCAGGACGATAATCTGACGGGATTCATCATCCTCGGAACCGGGAGGATGCTCTGTAAGGGTCTGTCATCCTCGCCCCCAGGGGGATGCTCTCTTGGGGTCCGGCCGCCCTCGCCCCCGGGATGATGCCCTGTCTGGGTCCGGCTGCCCTCGCCCCCGGGAGGATGATCTGTCGGGCTCCATCGCCCTCGCCACCGGGCAATGCTCTGTCAGGGTCCGACGCCCTCGCCCCCCGAAGGGATCATCTGTCGGGGTCCGCCATCCTCGCCACCTCGGACGATGTTCTTTCGGGCGACGCCACCTTGGTCCCTGGGCGATGCTCTGTCAGGATCTTTTCCTCCTCTCCTTGGCGCCGGATACTCTCTCGGGTGGGTCGCAGTCGTCCTGCTGGATCATCTGTCAGGGTCCGCTATCCTCAGCCTCCGGGCGATGCTCTGTCAGGGTCTGTCTTCTTCACCCCGCGTCCATCGTTCTGGCCCAGGGGGGATGCACTCTAAGTGTCCACCCTCCTCATCCCAAGCAGAGGACCAGGGAGCGGGTGTCACCATCGCTATGCGTGGAAATATGTGTGTGGGGCGGAGCGTGTCAGGTCACCGCGGTCTTCCTCCACCATGGATGGGGGCCGGGTGATCTGTGCTCATCGCGTGTAGGCTCCGGGGGTCTCCGTGGTGCAGAGTCACGAGTGGGGTCTCCGCGCTCTTCGCTGTTGGCAGGCGGCACAGAGCGGATCTCCGCCCGGCCTGCGGGTTCTCCCCGTGCGCTGCTCGGGGCTCGCCTCCCAGGGACCCTCTCCTCTTTCCCGGCCGCTTGCCTCTGCTGAGGGCCCGAAGCCAGCGGGGCTCTTTATATACCCAGACCAAGCCCCGCCCCTTTCAGGCACAGCCAATAGGGAGCCCAGGAACAAGCGTGGGGCGGAGCACCCAGCGCTGCTCATTGTGATGTCACAAAGAGGGAGGCGCATACAGCGTGACCCCAGCGCTCTGATTGGTCGGAAGGAGAAAGAGCAGAAAAGGGGCGTGGCTCAGGCCCGGGGTGGAGGGGCAGGTGTGAGGGCGGGTGGGGCGGGGCCAGGAGTCACACCAGGATTTTGGCAGCAGCTCCGGCCCTCGCTCCTCCACAGCTCTCCTGGGCCCCTTCGCACTGCAAGAAACAGAGTGAAGGGGTCTCTGGGCGCCCCAGCCCCATTCCAGGAGCTTCCACAAGTGTCGACAGCGTGACGAGAAGTTGCAACACTTATGGCTACAAGGACTTTTCAGGATTTATTCACCAATAACACACTGCCAACAAAGAGATTTATGTTTTTAATGCAATACTAAAATTTTGTCTAATTGCAGTGTGAACTTTCTTAGCCAATCCTGTTCTGGCACACAGACCTAGTCTAAGACTTTTGTCACATCTGCCACTAATTTTATTCTTCTTTATCATAAAATCTACAGCTAAACTTTTCTCACCTAAATACATCTCTGCTTTAATCTACATTTTGCTTCTAGCACCTAAGTTGGAAGTATTTCCTGAGGCCTCCGGTCAAATCCTGTGTTCTTTCTAGACTTTGATTGACAGGCCCAATGTCGAGAGAATTCCTTGCATTTTGAATTCCAACAGAATCTCACAGACCCGAGGCTCTCTTTGTGACACAGTAGGGCCTGGTGGAACCAAGGGCAGCGCTAGGACACCCCCAGAATCAGATGGTCAGACCCTCAATTTTGGGGGCCAGCGAGTCCCTCTCTGCCCCTGGTGCTTGTCTGTCCTTAGCTTTGTTGAGCCGGGTGGTGTCCGACCCCTCCCGATTTTGGGAGGCCGCTGTGCTCTCCATCCACCTTACCTTTGGCAGGCTGTGCTGTCTTTGTCACCTTTTGGCGGGAGGGAAAGCTGTCGGTGTCCGTCATCCTTGCCCCCGGGGGAGGCTCACCCCCGTCCTGGGGTGACGTTGCAGTGCTTTATATCCACAATCGTGCTGCTCATGCCTGGAGGGTTTGTTTTGTCTAGCTAGACAGCTCTCCCCATCGGTGAGTTGCTGCCGCTGTGCTGCTTGCAAGCTGCTGCCCCTCTCCCCCCGCGCCGCTCGGCCGCTTTTAGCTGCTTCTGCTTGCTTAGCTGCTGCTTCTGCCCCCCACTTTGCTTAGGCTGCTTCGCTTTATTTTTCCTTCCTTATTAGCTAGAAATACCACGTGAACCCGATCCTGGACGACCTGGAACATCAAGATACGCCAGGCTTCGCTCGATGAAAAGAAATACGCTGCTTTCGCCCTCCCCGGCACGGGAGATGTCCTGAGGCTGTACATCCACTCGGACGGGTGAAGTTTGCCGCGCCAACCTTGGCTCTTTTTTCTTGGCGTTGGAGAGAGATTTTTCTGTGTGTTTGCTAAATAAACAAGTGTTTTCACTTTTTCTCTGAGGAAAATCTTCCCAAGCCGGTGGTGGAGAGGCAAGAGTTTGGAGAGTTTGTTGCTTAAGGGGTTCCTTTTGGAGATTCTTCCCTAATTTGCCCAAAACCAGGACACGCCTGATCTGCCCCTCACCCCGGGGGATGCTCTGTCCGTGTCCGCGGTTGTCCCCGAGGCGATGCTCTGCCGTTGTCCACCCTTCTCGCCCCACGGGCAATGTTCTGTCGGGGTCCGTTGTCCTCGGCCCCCGGGCGATGCTCGGTCTTGGGACCTACGCCCCCGCCCCACGGGGATGCTCTGTCGGGGTCCGCCGGCCCCTGGTACCGGGATGCTCTGTCAGGGTCTCTGTCGCCCTCGCCCCCGGGGCATGATATGTCGGGGTCCCTCGCCCCCGCCCTCAAGGCAATACAATTTCAAAGTCCTTGTCCTCGGCCTCGAGCTATGGTCAGTAAGGGATACCTCGCCCTCGCCCCCAGGGCTTATGCTCTGTCGGGGTCCGGCCATCCTTGACTCCCAGGGGATTCTCTGTCGAGGTCGTCTTCACGCCCCTGGGGGCATGAACTTTTAGGGTCCCTCGCCCCCTCCCCAGGGCCATACACTTTCGAGTCTGTCGCCCTCGCCCCTGGGCGATGGTCAGTAGGGGATACATCGCCCCCAGGGAGGCTCTTTCGACTCCTCATCCTAGCCCCCCAGGAGGATTATCTTTCGGGCCCCGTCACGCCCCAAATTCCGGGAGATGATCTGTCAGGGTCCGGCTATCCTCACACCAGGGGATAATAGGTCAGGGTTCATCGCCCTCGCCCCTCGGGAGATGCTCTGTCAGGGTCCGCTGCCATCGCACTCCGGAGGATCATGTCAGTGTCCATCGCCCCTGCCCCAGGGGCTATGCTCTGTCAGTCCGCCTCGCCCCCGGGCGCATGCTCTGTTGGGGTCTGTCATCCTCGCCCAAGGATGCTCTGCTGGGTCCATCGCCCCGTCTCCTTGGGGTATGCTCTGTCAGTGTCCTGTCCTCGCCCCCAGGACATGATCTGTCGGGTCCATCGCCCCCGCCCCCGGAGCAATACCCTTCAGAGTCCGGCCGCCCTCGGCCCCCGGGTGATGGTCAGTAGGGATACGCCGCCCTCGCCTCCAGTGGGATGATCTGTCGTCCGTGGTCCTCTCCCGGGAGGATGATGTTTCAAGGCCCCGCCGCCCTCGTCCCAGGGGGATGTTCTGTCGAGGTCCATCGCTTTGCACCGGGGGATGCTCTGTCAGGGTTCGCCATCCTCGCCTGAGGGCATGCCCTGTAGGGTCTTTCATCTTCAAGCCCGGGAGGATCATCTGTCAGTGTCCGTTGTTTTCAGCCCCCCAGGGACATGATCTTTCAGCGCCCTCATCCTCGCCTCTGGGGCAATACAGTTTTGAGTTCGGCCGCCCCTCACCCCAGGGCGATGGTCAGGGATATATCGTCCTCGCTTCCCAGGAAGGGATGCTCTGTCGGGGTCCATCATCCTCGTCCCCAGGGCAATGATCTGTCGGAGTCAGTCGTCTTCGCCCCTGGAGGATGATTTGTCATGTCCTCCTCCTTTCCCCTGGAAGATACTCTGTCGGGTTCGCTGTCCTCACATCAGGTGGGATGATCTGTCGGGTCCGCTGCCCTCTCCCCCGGGTGATGCACCTCGTCCGCTGCCTCACCCACGGGGATGCTGTGTCGGGCTCCGTTGTCCCTGCCCCTGGGGGATGCTCTGTCGCTGTCCATCGCCCTTGCCCCCGGGCAATGCTCTGTCGGGTCCAACGCCCCTGCTTTGGGGGGATCATCGCTCGCGCCAGTCGCCCTCGTCCCGGAGCGACATATCTGACTGGGGTTCATCATCCCTCGGACCGGGAGGATGCTCTGTCAGGTCCGTTGTCCTCACCCCCGGGGGAGATGTGATCTGTCGGGTCTGTCGTCGTTGCTCCCGGGGGGATGCCCTGTCGGGTTCTTTTTTCATCTTCGCACTCCAGTAGGATCGCTCTGTCGATGTCCATCGCCCTCGCCCCCCGGGGACATGATCTGTCGAGGTCCTCGCCCTCAGCCCCCGGGGCAATACACTTTCGGAGTCCGTCATCCTTGGGCCCCGGGCGATGGTCAGTAGGGATACGCTGTCCTGCCCCCCAGTGGGATGCTCTGTCGGGTCCCTCCTCCTCCCCCTGGAGGATACTCTGTCGGGGTCTGCTGTCCTGGCCTCCGGGGGATGATGTGTCGGGATCCGCCGCCCTCTCCCCCCGGGTGGTGATGCTCTGTCGGGGTCCGGCCGCCTCACCCCCGGGCAATGCTCTGGCGGGCTCCGTTGTCCCCGTCCCCTCGAGGATGATCGGTCGGGGTCCCTCCTCCTCTCCCCCTGGAGGATACTCTGTCGTCGCCTGCTGTCCTGGCCTCTGGGGGATGATCTGTCGGGCTCCGTCTATCCTCTCCCCCCGGGTGACGATCTGTCAGGGCTCCGGCTGCCTCACCCCGGGGGGATGCTGTGTCGGGCTCCATCGCCCTCGCTCGGGGGGGATGCTCTGTCACGGTCTGTCGCCCCTCGCCCCAGGGGCAATTCTCTGTCGGGGTCCGATGTCCTCGCCTTGCGGGGATCATCTGTCAGTGTCGGGTCGCCCTCGCCTTGGAGCGATGCTTTGTCGGGGTCCCGCCATCTCTCCTTGAAGGGATCCTTGTCGTTCGCCGCTGCCCCTCAGGCGATCATCTCGTCAGGGTCCGCTGCCCTCATCCCGGGAAATGCTCTGTCGAGGTCCTCGCCTCGTCCCGAGGCGATGCTCTGTCAGGGTCAGACGCCTCTCATCCTGGGGCGATGCTCTTTTTGGGGTCCAGAGGTCCTCGCCCGCAAGGCAATACACACTTTTTATAGTCCGCTGCCCCTGCCCTCCGGTGTGATGAGATCATTAGGATATGTCATCCCTCGCCCCAGAGGAATGCTCTGTCGGGTTCAGTCATCCTCGCCCCGGGGAGATGCCCTGTCGGGGTCTTTCGTCATCGCGACCCGGGAGGATCATCTGTCGGTGTCCTCGTCCCTCGCCCCCCCGGGCGATGATCATTAGGGATAAGGTCATCCTCGCCCCAGAAGGGATGCCCTTTCAGGGACCGGGCCGCCCTCGCGACCGGGGGATGATCGGTTAGGTCCGTTGCCCCGCCGCTCGGGCGATGCTCTATCGAGGTCCATTGTCCTCGCCCCCAGGGGATGCCCTATCGGGGTCTGTCATCATCGCACCCGGGAGGATCATCTTTCGGTGTCCGTTGTACTCACCCCCCAGGGCAATGCTCTGTCGAAGCCTCTTGTCCTCGCCCCCCCGGGCGATGATCTGTCAGGGTCCGCTGCTCTCGCCCCAGGGAGATGCCCTGTCGTGGTCCGTCGTCCTCGCCCCCTGGGGCAATATACTTTCAAGGTTCTGTCGTTCTCGCCCCCGGGCGATGGTCAGTAGGGGTATCGCCATATTCGCCTCTCGGAAGGATGATCTTGGCGGCGCCCTGGCCGCCTTCTCGCCCCTGGGTGATGCTCTGACGGGACCCCGCTACTGCCTTTGGAAAGATGCCCTGTCGGGGTCAGTCGCCCTCGCCCCTCGAGGCGACATGACTCTCGCACCCGCCGCCTCTATCCCGGGGGTATGTTTCTCGGGGTACATCGCCCACGCCCCCAGAGGGGTGCTCTGTCTAGGTCTCTCATCCTCAGCCCCCCGGGCAATGCTCTGTCGGGTCCGGCCGCCCCTTCCGGGTGATGCTCTGTCGGGATTTGTCATTTTCGCACCGGAGGGATGTGCTCTGTTGGTGTCTGACGTCCTCGGCCCCGGGGCACACACTTTCGGGTCTGTCGCCTTCGCCCCCGGAAGCGATGGTCAGTAGGGATACGCCATACTCGCCCCTAGAGGATGATCTGTGGCAGCCGCCGCCTCATCCCGGGCGATGCTCTGTCGGGACCCTTGTCCTCACCCAGAAGGGGATGCCCTGTCAGGGTCCGTCTGCCCTCGCCTCGGGCGATGCTCTTTCAGGGTCCATCGCCTTCGCCCCCACGGGGATGCCCTGTCAGGATCCGCCGCCATCGCACTCCAGGAGGATCATTTGTCGGGTGTCTGTCGCCCCTCCACCCTGCTGGCGATGCTCTGTCGGGGTCTGTCGCCCTGCCCCTCGGGAGGATGATCTTGCTGAGACCGCCGCCTCGCCTCGGGTGATGTTTGTCGGGACCCACGCCCCGCCTCCTAGCATGCCTCCTTTGGGGTCTCTCGCCCTGTCCCTGGGTGATGCTCTGTCAGGTCCGCCGCCCTCGCCCCCACCAGTGGATGATCTTTTGGGCGCCTGACGCCTCGGCCCCGGGAGATGCTCTGTCAAGTTCCATCGCCCTGAACCGGGGGATGCTCTGTCACGCCCAACGCCCTCGCCCCGGGCGATACTCTGTTGCTGTCCGCCATCATCGCCTTTGGGGGATCATCTGTCAGGGTCCGCTTCCACGCTTCCCAAGGGCGGCGATCTTTCGGCATCTGTCCCCCATCCTGGGGGATGTTCTTCTGGGGCCCTCGCCCACGCCCCCCACGGGGATGCTCTTTCTGGATCCCTCATCCTCAGCCCCCCGGATCAATGCACTGTCAGGGTCTGTCGCCCTCGGCCCCAGGGGGATGCTCTGTCGGGTCCGCCATCGTCGCGACCGGAGGGATGCTCTGTCGGGTGTCCGACGTCCTCGGCCCCGGGCGGCATGCTCTGTCAGGGTGTGTCGCCCTCACCCCGGGGGGATGCTTTGTCGGGTCCGCGGTCATCGCTACTCCAAGGATGCTCTGTCAAAGTCCTGGCCGTCCTCACCCCCCGGTCAATGCTCTGTTGGGGTCTCCCCGCCCTCGCCCTCGGGGATGCACTGTCGGGTCTGTCGTCCGCCCTGAGGGATGCCCCTGTTGGGGTCTTTTCAGAATCGCATCTGAAAAGATCATCTTTCAGTGTCCGGCCGCCCCTCAACCTCGGAGGCAATGCTCTGTCGGGTCCTTCGCCCTCAGCCATGGGGCGATGATCTGTCAGGGTCCGCTTCCCTCATGTCCCGGGATGCTCTGTCAGGGTCCATTGCCCTCGTCCCAGGGTGATGCTCTGTCGGGGTCCGCTGTTATCGCACTCAGGGAGGATCATTTGTCGGTGTCCGCTGTCCCCAACCCCAGGGCAATGCTCTGTTGGGGTCCCTCGGCCCACGCTCTCGGGGATGTTCTTTGGGGTCCGGCTGTCCTTGGCACCCCCAGGGGTTTGGCTTTGTCAAGGTCCGTCGTCCTCTAACTGGGGAGTTGCTCGTCCGGGTCCCTCGCTGTTGCCCCCAAGGATGCTATGTCATGTCCTGTCGCTTTGGGAGGAAGCCCAGTCGGGTCTTTCATCTTGGCAGCCAGGAGGATCATCTGTCGGTGTCCTGTAGTCCTCGCCCCCTGGGGACATGATCTGTCGGGGTCCTCGTCCTCAACCCCGTGGCAATACACTTTGGAGTCCATCGTTCTCGACCCCTGGGGAGATGCTCTGTCAGGGTCCATTGTCCTCGCCCCAGGGGGATGTTCCATCATGGTCCCTCGCCTTCGGCCCCCAGGGAGGAAACTCTGTCAGGGTCCGCTGCCCTCGGCCACGCAATGTACTGTTGGGGTTGCGCTGCCCTCGCTCGGGCAATTCTCTGTCGGGGTCCGGCTGCCCTCGCCCCCTGGAGGATGATCTGTCGGGGTCCTCTCCCTCCCCAAGAAGATACTCATTTGGGGGTCCGCTGTCCTAGCCTCTGGGGATGACCTTTCAAGGGTCCGGCTGCCCTCTCCCTCGGGTGATGCTCTGTCTGTGTCTGTCGCCTCACACCAAGGGGATCCTCTGCCGGGCTCCGGCTGCCTCGCCTCGGGTGATGTTTTGTCAGTGTCCGCCCCTCGCTCCGGGTGGATGCCTCTGTCGGGCTCGGCCGCCCTCGCCCCCGGGGCAATGCTATGTCAGGGTCCGACGTCCTCGCCCCCAAGGAAGGATCATCTGTCGGGGTCCGCCATCCTCGCCACTCGACATGTTCTTCGGGCGCCCGTCGCCTCGTCCCCGGGCGATGCTGTGTCAGGATCCTCGCCCTCTCCTTGGGACACAATGTTTGGGTGGCATCACAGTCGCCCCGGGGATCATCTGTCAGGGTTCGTCATGCTCGCCCCGGGCGCATGCTCTGTCAGGGTCTGTCGCTTTCACCATGTCAATCATCCTGGCCCGGGAGGGATGCATCATGTCCACCCTCCTCATCCCAAAGAGAGGACCGGGAGCGTAATGCCATCGCTATATTGCGTGGAAATATGTGTGGGGCGGGCGTGTCAGGTCACGCGTCTTCCTCCACCATGGATGGGGCCGGGTGATCTGTGCTCATCGCGTGTAGGCTCCAGGGTCTCCGTGAGCAGAGTCACGAGTGGGGTCTCCGCCCTTCGTTGCCGGGCAGACGGCACAGAGCGGATCTCCTACCGCCCCGTGGGTCTCCCTCCCGTGCGCTGCTCGGGGCTCTTCTCCCTGGGGACTCCCTCCTCCTCTTACGCTGTCACTGCTGAGGGACCCCGAGCCAGCGGGCTCTTTATATACCCAGACCAAGCCCCGCCCCTTTCAGGCACAGCCAATAGGAGCCCAGAATCAAGCGTGGGGCGAGCACCCAGCTGCTCATTGTGATGTCACAAAGAGGGAGGCGCATACAGCGCGGACCGGAAGCCGCTCTGATTGGTCGGAAGGAGAAAGAGCAGAAAGGGGCGTGGCTCAGGCCCCGGGGTGGAGGGGCAGGTGTAAGGGCGGGCACAGGGTGCGGCCAGGGGTCACACCAGGATTTTGGGCAGCAGCTCCGGCCCTCCTGGTCCCTCCACAGCTCTCCTGGGCCCCTTCCGCACTGCAAGAAACAGAGGAAGAGGTCTCTGGGCATTTCAGCCCCATTCCAGGAGCTCTACAAGTGTCGACAGCGTGACGAGAAGTTGCAACACTTATGGCTACAAGGACTTTTCAGGATTTATTCACCAATAACACACTGCCCAACAAAGAGATTTATGTTTTTAATTCAATACTAAAATTTTGTCTAATTGCAGTGTGAACTTTCTTAGCCAATCCTGTTCTGGCACACAGACCTAGTCTAAGACTTTTTGTCACATCTGCACTAATTTTATTCTTCTTTATCATAAAATCTACAGCTAAACTTTTCTCACCTAAATACATCTCTGCTTTAATCTCCATTTTGCTTCTAGCACCTAAGTTGGAAGCATTTCCTGAGGCCTCAGTCAAATCCTGTGTTCTTTCTAGACTTTGATTGACAGGCCCAATGTCGAGAGAATTCCTTGCATTTTGAATTCCAACAGAATCTCACAGACCCGAGGCTCTCTTGTGACACAGTAGGCCTGTGGAACCAAGGGCATGCTAGACACCCCAGAACCCTCATGGAACCGAGCGCCCATCGTGACACAGCGGGCCTGGGAAAGGAAATCTCACTGCCAAAGCATTTCTGGCTGATAAAAGTTTGATTTGGGCCAGTTTTATCTGGGCCAGCACCCAGGGATGCTCGAGGGTCTCCATCCCTCTGGGCCTGGGAAATGCTCGAGGGGCCGGGGATTTCTGTCCTCTCCTTGGGGTGGGTCTTCATCCTCTGGGGACACCGAGGGTTCTGTCCTCTCACCCTGGGGATGAGCCGAGCATCCCCCGGTGTGACACGGCCAGAGACCCCCAGCCCTGAGCATCCCCGTGACATGCAGAGACCCCCAGCACCGCCATCCCCGTGTGACACGGCCAGAGACCTGCAGCCCTGCCATTCCCTTCAGGAGAGGCCCGAAACCCCCCAGGACCGCCCCAGGGAGGAGGGGAACAGAGACATCCCTCGGGGCCCCACCGCGCTCCCCTGCCCCGCTGAGGGTCTCTGTCCTCCCTTCATGGGGCGGGGGCTTGGAGCTTGGTTTGGGTAGCGAGGGACTCGCTATGCAGAGTAAAGACCAGGCACAGCACTTGATGTGATTTTGCCAATTTTATTTTGGCCTTAGATTTTTTGAACCAGACGATGGCCAGATCCCTCCATTTGGGCCGGTCGGCGTCCCTCGCTGCCCCGTGCTTGTCTGTCCTTAGCTTTGTTGAGCCGGGTGGTGTCCGACCCCTCCGATTTTGGGAGGCCGCTGTGCTCTCCATCCACCTTACCTTTGGCAGGCTGTGCTGTCTTTGTCACCTTTTGGCGGGAGGGAAAGCTGTCGGTGTGCGTCGTCCTTGCCCCCGGGGGAGGCTCACCCCTGTCCTGGGGTGACGTTGCAGTGCTTTATATCCACAATCGTGCTGCTCATGCCTGGAGGGTTTGTTTTGTCTAGCTAGACAGCCTCTCCCCATCGGTGAGTTGCTGCCGCTGTGCTGCTTGCAAGCTGCTGCCCTTCTTCCCCCTGCGCGGCTCGGTTGCTTTTAGCTGCTTCTGCTTGCTTAGCTGCTGCTTCTTCCTCCCACTTTGCTTAGGCTGCTTCGCTTTTATTTTCCTTCCTTTAGCTAGAAATACCACGTGAACCTGATCCTCGACGACCTGGAACATCAAGAAACGCCGGGCGCCTGCTCATGAAATGAAATACGCTGCTTCTGCCCTCTCCCCCGGCACCGAGGGACGTCCTGAGGCTGTACATCCACTCGGACGGGTGAAGTTTGCTACCGTGGCTGTTCTTTCTTAGCGCTTGAGCGAGATTTTTGTAGTGTTTGCTAAACAAACAAGTTTTTAGACTTTTTCTCTGAGGAAAATCTTCGGCCGGTGGTGGAGGCAAGAGTTTGGAGAGTTTGTTGCTTAAGGGGTTCCTTTGGAGATTCTTCCCTAATTTGCCCTAAAACCAGGACACGTCAGATCTGCCCCTCACCCCGGGGATGCTCTGTCCGCGGTCCACGGTTGCCCCGCTTGATGCTCTGTCCTTATCTACCCTTCTCGCCTGCAAGGCAATGTTCTGTCGGGGTCCGCTGTCCTTGCCCCCGGGCGTTGATCTGTCGGGGTGCGCTGCCCTCGCCTGTGATGCCCCTGTTGGGGTTAGCTTCGTCATCGCGATCCAGCAGGATCATCTGCCGGGTCCATCGCCCTTACCCCTCGTGGAAATGCTCTGTCGAGGTCCGTCGCCCTCGTTCTGGGGTGATGCTCTCTCTCAGGGTCCGCTCGCCTCGTCCTGGGGCAATGGTCTTTTGGGTGCATCGCCCTCACCCCCGGAGAGATGCTCTGTCGGCGTCGCGGCCGTCTCGCTCGTCCCGGGGATGCTCTGTTGTGGTCCGCCATCCTCGCCCCATGGGGAATGATCTGTCGTCCTCGCGTCACGCCCCGGACCACACACTTTGGATTCTGCGGCAATGGTCAGTAGGTATCGCCGTCGCCCCAGGAGGATGCTCGGTCGGGGTCCTCGGGCCCTGGCTCCCGGAGGATGATCTTTCGGCTTCCGCCGCCCCTCGTCCGGGGTGATGCTCTCTGTCAGGATCCGTAAAGCCGCCTCTCACCCGATGGTCGGCCAGAGTTCGCCATCCTCGCTCGGGGCGCTTTCTAAGGCCGAGGTCCATCGTCCCTCGCCCCTGGGGATGACCTGTCGAGGTCTGCCGTCTTCGCGCAGAGGCGGTGGTCAGCTAGATGCGTATCGTCCTCTGCGCCTCGAGTGGATGCTCTGTCGAGGTCCTCGTCCTCCTCTCCTGGTGGGATGCTGGTGTCTGCTCGCCATCGCACTCGCGGGCGAGCAGTGATGTCGGTTTCCTCGTAGCCCTCGTCCCGGGCGATGCTCTGTTAAGGTCCGCCGCCTCGCGACGAGGGAATGCTCTGTCCCGTCCGGCGTTCGGGCCCCGGTGGTGCATAGCCAGTAGGGATGTCGCCGTCCTCGCCACCAAGTGGGATACTCTGGACGGGTCCATCAAGCCCCGCCTCCCAGGATGCTCCGGCTGGTAGCCCTTCGCCCCGCCCCAGGTGGCATGATCTGTCTCGGTTCCACATCCTTGGTGCTGCAATGTCCACTTTCTGAACTCCTCGTCCTAGTCCTAGGGAGGATGATCTTTCAGCGTCCGTCAGCCTCATCCCGGGGCGATGCTCTTTTGTGGTCCATCGTCCTCGCCCCCCAAGACAATACACTTTTGGGGTCCATCGTCCTCGCCTCCTGGGGGCGATGGTCTGTAAGGATATGTCGCCCTCGCCCCAGTGGGATGTACTGTCGGGGTCCCTGCTCGCGTCCCCGGGAGGATGATCTTTCGCGTCTGTCGTCCATGCCCCGGGGGATATTCTGTCAAGGTCCGCTGTCCTCGCGACCGGGGGATGCTCTGTCAGGGTCGGTCGTCCTCACCCCCGGGCCGATGCTCTGTCATGTCCCTCGTCCTCGCCCCCCCGGGAGGATGCTCTGTCAGGTTCCTGGCTGCCCTCGCCCCCAGGGAGATGCTCTGTTGGGGTCCATCGCTGCACGCCCCAGGTGATGGTCATGGTCAGGGATATGTCGCCCCTCGCCCCTGTGGGATGCTCTGTCGGGGACCCACATCCTCGCCCCTGGGAGGATGATCTTTCAGCATCCGGCCGTCCACGCCCCGGGGGGATGCTCTGTCACTGTCCCTCATCCTTGTCGCCCCAGGAGGGATGATCTTTTGGCATCCGGCCGCCCTCATCCCTAAAATGATGATCTGTCGGCCCGTCGCCCTCGCACCGGGGGATGCTCTGTCAAAGTCCATCGCCCTTGACCCGGGGGTGATGCTCTGTCACGGTCCCTCGCCATCGCTTCCCCAGGAGGATGCTCTGTCAGGGTCCATCGCCCTCGCATCGGGGGGATGCCCTGTCGGGGTCCATCGTCATCGCACCCGGGAGGATCATTTGTCGGTGTCTGTCGCCCTCACCCCCGGGCAACGCTCTGCCGGGATCCCTCGGCTCCTCACCCCCCTGGGGCGATGTTCTGTCAGGGTCCATCACCCTAATCCCGAGCGATGCTCTTTTGGGGTCAGTCGCCCCTCGCGGGGCAATACACTTTTGGAGTTTGTCGTCCTCGCCTCCTGGGGCAATTGTCAGTAGGGATATGTTGTCCTCGCCCCCAGTGGGATGCTCTGTCAGCGGTCCCTCGTCCTGGCCCCCCAGCAGGATGATCTTTCAGCGTCCGCCGCCCCTCGTCCCAGGGGGGATATTCTCTCAAGGTCCGCCCGTCCACGCACTGGGGGATGCTCTTTCAGGGCCCGCCGTCCCTCGCCCCCGGGGAGATGCTGTGTTGGGGTCCGTCGTCGTCGCCCCAGGGGGTGATGGCTGCAGTAGGGATATGCCGTCCTTGCCCCCGTGAGGATGATCTTTCAGCATCCGGCTGCACGCACCTGGGGAGAAGCTATGCGAGGCCGCAGTCGTCCTGATCCGGGTGATGCTCTGTCATGGTCCTCGCCTCAAGAGGATGCCTCAGGGTCCATGGTCCCCGCCCCCAGAGGCGACATGCTCTGTCAGGGTCTGTCGTCTTCGCCCCGTGTCCATCGCCCTGGACCCCGGGGATGCACTGTCAGTGTCCACCCTCCTCACTCCAATGAGAGGACCAGGGAGCGGGGTGTCACCATCCTTATCCCGCGTGGAAATATGTGTGTGGGTATGGGCGTATCAGATCACTGCCGGTCTTCCTCCACCATGGAAGGGGGCCGGGTGATCTGTGCTCATCATGGTGTAGGCTCAGGGGTCTCCATGAAGCAGAGTCACAGGTGGGGTCTCTGCGCCCTTTCCTTTGCCGGGCAGGCGAAGCAGAGTGGATCTCCACCCACTCCGCGGTCTCCTCTTGGTGCGCTGCTCGGGGTACCTCTCCCAGGGACCCCTCCTCCTCTTTCACTGCCGTCGCCAAGCTGAAGACCCTCGACAGCGGGGCTCTTTATATACCCAGACCAAGCCCCTGCCCCTTTCGCAGTACACAGCCAATAGGAGCCCAGAATAAAAGTGGGGGTGGAGCACCCAGCATTGCTCATTGTGATGACACAAAGAGGAGGCGTGGCCACAGCGTGACCTAGCGTTCTGATTGGTCGGAAGGAGAAAGAGCAGAAAAAAGGCGTGGCTCGGGCCCAGGGTGGGAATTCAAGGTGCAAGGGCAAGGTGGGGGCAAGGCCGGGGGTCACACCGGAAATTTGGGAGCAGCTCCGGGCGCTTTCGGTCCCTCCACAGCTCTCCTGGGCCCCTTTCGGCACTGCAAGAAGCAGAGGAAGGGGTCTCTGGGCGTTCCAGCCCCATTCCAGGAGTCGACAAGTGTCGACAGCGTGACGAGAAGCTGCAACACTTATGGCTACAAGGACTTTTCAGGATTTATTCACCAATAACACACTGCCCACAAAGAGATTTATGTTTTTAATTCAATACTTTTCAATAAAAGTTTGTTTAATTGCAGTGTGAACTTTCTTAGCCAATCCTGTTCTGGCACACAGACCTAGTCTAAGACATTTTGTCACATCTGTGACTAATTTTATTCTTCTTTTTATCATAAAATCTACAGCTAAACTTTTCTCACCTAACTACATTTCTGCTTTAATCTCCATTTTTGCTTCTAGCACCTAAGTTGGATGCATTTCCTGAGGCCTTCGGTCAAATCCTGTGTTCTTTTCTAGACTTTGATTGACAGGCCCAATGTCGAGAGAATTCCTTGCATTTTGAATTCCAACAGAATCTCACAGACCCGAGGCTCTCTTGTGACGCAGTAGGGCCTGGTGGAACCAAGGGCAGCATTGTGACACCCCAGAACCTCATGGAACCAAGCGTCCATCGTGACACAGTAGGGCCTGGGGAAAGGAAATCTCACCGCCAAAAGCATTTCTGGCTGATAAAAGTTTGATTTGGGCCAGTTTTATCTGGGCCAACACCCAGGGATGCTCGAGGGTCTCCCATCCCTCTGGGCCTGGGAAATGCTCGAGGGGGCCGGGGGATTTCTGTCCCTCTCCCTTGGGGGTGGGGTCTTCATCTCTGGGGAACACCACAGGGTCTCTGTCCCTCTCACCCTGGGATGAGCTCTAGCATCCCCCTGGTGTGACACGCTAAAGACCCCCAGCCCCGACCATCCTGTTTGACATGGCCAGAGACCCCCAGCCCTGAGCATCTCCCCGGTGTGACATGGCCATAGACCCCCAGCCTCGCCATGCCCCAGTGTGACACGGCCAGAGACCTCCAGCCCTGCCATTCTCCTCAGGTGAGGGCCCGAAACCCCCAGGACCGCCCCCAGGGAGGAGGGGGGACAGAGACATCCCTGGGCCCCCTGCCTCTCTGCCCCGGCTGAGGGTCTCTGTCTTCCTCTTCATGGGGCGGGGGGCTTTGAGCTTGGTTTGGTTGGCGAGGGACTCGTTGGCAGAGTAAAGACCAGGCACAGCACTTGATGTGATTTTTGCCAATTTTATTTTGGCCTTAGATTTTTTGAAGCGGACGATGGCCAGACCCTCCAATTTGGGGGCCGGGCGCGTCCCTCGCTGCCCCGTGCTTGTCTGTCCTTAGCTTTGTTGAGCCGGGGTGGTGTCCGACCCCTCCCGATTTTGGGAGGCCGCTGTGCTCTCCATCCACCTTACCTTTGGCAGGCTGTGCTGTCTTTGTCACCTTTTGGCGGGGAGGGGAAAGCTGTCGGTGTCTGCCGTCCTTGCCCCTCGGGGGAGGCTCACCCCTGTCCTGGGGTGACGTTGCAGTGCTTTATATCCACAATCGTGTGCTGCTCATGCCTGGAGGGTTTGTTTGTCTAGCTAGACAGCCCCTCCCTATTGGTGAGCTGCTGCCGCTGTGCTGCTTTCAAGCTGCTGCCCCTCTCCCCCCTGCAAGGCTCGAACTGCTTTTAGCTACTTCTGCTTGCTTAGCTGCTGCTTCTGCCCCCCACTTTGCTTAGGCTGCTTCGCTTTATTTTTTCCTTCCCTTATTAGCTAGCAATACCACGTGAACCTGATCCTGGACGACTTTGGAACATCAAGAAATTCCGGGCTTCTGCTCATGAAGAGAAATACACGTTTCTGCCCTTCCCGGCACCGGGAGACGTCTCCTGAGGCTGTACATCCTCTCGGACGGGTGAAGTTTGCCAAGGCCACCCGTGGCTTTATTTTACTTGGCGTTGGGGCGAGATTTTTCTGTGTGTTTGCTAAATAAAAAAGATTTTTCGACTTTTACTCTGAGGAAAATCTTCCCGAAGCCGGTGGTGGGAGAGGCAAGAGTTTGGAGAGTTTATTGCTTAAGGGGTTCCTTTTGGATATTCTTCCTATAATTTGCCCTAAACCAAGACACGCCCGTATCTGCCTTCACCTCGGGGGATGGTCTGTCTGTGTCCGCAGTTGCCCCAGGGCAATGCTCTGCCGTTGTCCACCAGTCTCGCCCCACGGGTAATGTTCTGTCGGGGTCCATCGTCTCTAGCCCCCGGGCAATGATCTGTCGGAGTCCGCCTTCTTCGCCCCCCGGGAGATGCTCTGTCGGGGTCCGTTGTCCTGGCACTCGCGGGGATGATCTGTCAGGGTCCGGCCGCCCCCGCCCCGGGGCATGATCTGTCGGGGTCCCTCGGCCCTCGTCCCCAAGGCAATACAATTTCAAGACCGTCTTCCCTCGGGTTCTGGAGCGATGGTCAGGGGATACATTGTCCTCGGGCGCCTTTGGGAGATGCTCTGTCGGGGTCCGTCGCCCTCGCACCTTGGGGCATGATCTGTTCGGGTCCCTCGTCCTCACCCCCCAGGGCCATACACTCGAACTGGCCGCCCTCGCCCCCGGGTCGATGGTCTGTAGCGATACGCCGTTTCGCCCCACAGGGGAGGCTCTGTCGGGGTCCTCATCCTCGCCCCTGGGAGGACGATCTTTGGGCGTCAGTCGTCCTTGTCTCGGGGCAATGCTCTGTCGGGGTCCCTCGTCCTCGCCCCCGAGGCGATGCTCTGTCGAGGTCCATCGTCCTCCCCCCCGGGAGAAGCTTTGTCGGGGTTCGTCATCATCGCATCCGGGAGAACCATGTGTCGGTGTCCATCGCCCTCGCCCCAGGGGCGATGCTCTGCCGATGTCTACTCTTCTCACCCATGGGGGAATGTTCTGTCGGGGTCCGCCTCGCCCTCGCGGCCGGGCGCTGCTCTGTCAGGGGATACGTTGTCCTAGCCCCCAGGGGGGATGCTCAGTAGGGGTCCGTCGTCCTCCTCTCCTGGGGGGATTTTCTCTCGGGGTCTGTCGCCCTCGCCCATGGGGGGAATGATCTGTTGGGGTCCCTCGTCCTCATTCCCGCGGCAATGGTCAGTAGGGATATGTGGTCTCTCGCCCCAGGGGGGAGGCTCTGTCGGGGTCCCGCATCCTCGCCCCCGGGAGGTCGATCTTTTGGCGTCCGTCGCCTCGTCCCAGGGGAGATGCTCTGGGTGGTTTTGTCGCTCTCGCACCGGGAGGATGACCAGTCAGGGTCCCGTGTCCCTCGCCCCCGGGCATTGTTCTATCGGGGTCCCTCGTCCCTCGCCCTGGGAAGATGATCTGTCAGGGTCCGCCATCCTCGTCCCGGGGCAATGCTCTGTTGGGGTCAGTCGTCCTTGCACCGGGTGGATTATCTGTCAGGGTCCGATGTTCTCGGGCCCGGGGCGATGTTCTGTCGGGCGTCCGTCATCTTCAGCCCAGGGGCAATGCTCTGTCAGTGTCCGTCCATCGTGGTCGTCCCCGGGGGGATGCCCTGTTGGTGTCTTCCATCTTCGGCACCCAGGAGGATCATATGTCGGTGTCCGTCATCCCTCGACCCCGGGGACATGATCTATTGGGGTCCCTCGTCCTCGCCCCCCGGAGCAATACACTTTCGGACTCTGTCGTCTCTCAGCTCCGGGGCGGTGGCCAGTATGGGATACCTCGTCCTTGCCCACGGGAGATGCTCTGTGGGGGTCCGTCGCCCTCGCCCCCAGGGGAGATGCTCTGTCGCCGTCCCTCGCCCCTCACCCCAGGGAGGATGCTCTGTCACAGTCCGTCCGCCCCTTGCCCCCCTGGAGGATTTTCTGTCGGGGTCCCTCCTCCTCTCCCCCTGGAGGATACTCTGTCAGAGTTCGCTGTCCTGGCCTCTGGAGGATGATCTGTCGGGGACCGCCGCCCTCTCCCCCGGGCTGATGCTCTGTCGGTCTCTGTCGCCTCACCGGGGGAATGGTCTGTTGGGCTCCGCCGCCCTCGCCCCCCTGGGGGATGCTCTGTCACGTTTGTCGCCCCTCGCCCCAAGGGCAATGCTCTGTTGGAGCCCGAGCGTTGTCGCCCCCCGGGGGAATCATCTGTTGGTGTCCGGCATCCTCGCCACACCTCAATGATGTTCTTTCACGTCCGTCGCCCTCATTCTGGGGCGATGCTCTGCTCGGAATCCCTCCTCCTCTCCTTGAAGGGATACTCTGACGGGCGCTAAGCAGTCGTCCCGGGGGGATCATCTGTCAGGGTCCGTCGTCCTCACCCGGGTGATGCTCTGTCAGGGTCTGTCGTCTTCGCCCCGTGTCCATCATCCTGGCCCCGGGGGGATGCACTGTCAGTGTCCACCCTCTTCACCCCAATGAGTGGACCCGGAGCGGGGTGTCACCATTCTTATCCTGCGTGGAAATATGTGTGTGGGCGGGGCGTATCAGGTCACTGCGGTCTTCCTCCACCATGGACGGGGGCCGGGTGATCTGTGCTCATCAGCGGTGTAGGCTCCGGGAATATCCGTGGAGCCGAAGTCACGGGTGGGGTCTCCCAGCCCTTCTCGTTGTAGGCAGATGGCACAGAGCAGATCTCCGTCCGCTCTGTGGGTCTCTCTCCCGTGCGCTGCTCGGGCTCCTCGCCCCAGGGACCCTCCTCTTTCCGCCGCCATCGGTGCAGAGGACCCGAGCCAGTGGGGCTCTTTATATACCCAGACCAAGCCACGCCCCTTTCAGGCACAGCCAATAGGGAGCCCAGAAACAAGAGTGGGGGCAGAGCACCCAGCGATGCTCATTGTGATGACACAAAGAGGGAGGCGTGGCAACAGCGTGACCGAGCGTTCTGATTGGTCGGAAGGAGAAAGAGCATAAAACAGGCGGCTCGGGCCCGGGGTGGAAGGTCCAGGTGTGAGGGCGGGGTGGGGGGCGGGCCGGGGGTCACACTGGGAAATTTGGGAGCTGCTCCGGGCGCCTCCCGGTCCCTCCACAGCTCTCCTGGGCCCCTTCCGGCACTGCAAGAAGCAGAGGAAGGGGTCTCTGGGTGTGCCAGCCCCATCCAGGAGTCGACAATGTCGACAGCGTGACGAGAAGTTGCAACACTGGAGGTCTCTGGCCGTGTCACACTGGGGCATGGCGGGGCTGGGGGGTCTCTATTTATGTCACACCGGGGGATGCTCAGGGCTGGGGGTCTCTGGCCATGTCACACCAGTGGATGCTCGGGTTGCTCATCCCAGGGTGAGAGGGACAGAGACCCTGCGGTGTCTCCAGAGGGATGGAGACCCCACCCCCAAGGGAGAGGGACAGAAACCCACCTCGAGCATTTCCCAAGCCCAGAGGGATGGAGACCCTCCAGCATCCCTGTGTGTTGGCCCAGATAAAACTGGCCCAAATCAAACTTTTATCAGCCAGAAATGCTTTGGCAGTGACATTTCCTTTCCCCAGGCCCTGCTGTGTCACGATGGACGCTTGGTTCCGTGAGGTTCTGGGGTGTCACAATGCTGCCCTTGGTTCCACCAGGCCCTACTGTGTCACAAGAGAGCCTCAGGTCTGTGAGATTCTGCTGGAATTCAAAATGCAAGCATTTCTCTCGACATTGTGCCTGTCAATCAAAGTCTAGAAAAGAACACAGGATTTGACCGGAGGCCTCAGGAAATGCTTCCAACTTAGGTGCTAGAAGCAAAAATGTAGATTAAAGCAGAGATGTATTTAGGTGAGAAAAGTTCAGCTGTAGATTTTATTATAAAACGAAGAATAAAATTAGTCGCAGATGTGACAAAAAGTCTTAGACTAGGTCTGTGTGCCAGAACAGGATTGGCTAAGAAAGTTCACACTGCAATTAGACAAAACATTAGTATTGAATTAAAAACATAAATATCTTTGTGGGCAGTGTGTTATTGGTGAATAAATCCTGAAAAGTCCTTGTAGCCTTAAGTGTTGCATCTTCTCGTCACGCTGTCGACACTTGTCGACTCCTGGAATGGGGCTGGGACGCCCAGAGACCCCTTCCTCTGTTTCTTGCAGTGCCGGAAGGGGCCCAGGAGAGCTGTGGAGGGACCGGGAGGGCCCAGAGCTGCTCCCAAAATCCTGGTGTGACCCCCGTCCCCGCCCCCACCCCACCCTCACACTTGCCCCTTCCAGCCCGGGCCTGAGCCACGCCTGTTTTATGCTCTTTCCTCTTTCCGACCAATCAGAACGCTCGGTCACGATGTGGCCACGCCTCCACTTTGTGTCATCACAATGAGCAATGCTGGGTGCTCCGCCCCCACGCTGATTTCTGGGCTTCTATTGGCTGTGCCTGAAAGGGGCGGGGCTTGGTCTGGGTATATAAAGAGCCCCGCTGGCTCTGGTTTTCAGCACCGATGGCGGTGGAAAGAGGAGGAGGGGTCTTTGGGAGAGGAGCCCCGAGCAGCGCACCGCGAGGAGACCCACAGAGCGGGTGGAGATCTGCTCTGCACCGTCTGCCTGGCAACAAAGGGCGCGGAGACCCGACCCGTGACTCTGCTCCACAGAGATCCCCGGAGCCTACACCGCGATGAGCACAGATCACCCAGCCCCCGTCCATGGTGGAGGGACGACCGCAGTGACCTGACACTTTCTGCCCCACACATATATTTCCACCGTGAGGGATAACGATGGCGACACCCCGCTCCCCCGGTCCTCTCATTGGGTGAGGAGGGTGGACACTAACAGTGCATCCCCCCTGGGCCAGGACGATGGACATGGGGCGAAGATGACAGACCCTGACAGAGCATCCCCCCCGGGCGAGGGATGACGGACCCTGACCTATGATCCATCCGGGGACGACCAGCGACGCACTCGACAGAGTATCCCCCCAAGGAGAGTAGGAGGGATTCCGACAGAGCATCGCTTCAGGACGAGGGCGACAGGACGCCGAAAGAACATCGTCAGAGGTTGCGAGGATGACAGACCCGACAGATGATTCCTCCCGGGGGGCGAGGGACGACGGACCCTGACAGAGTATCTCCTCGGGGGGTGAGGACGACGATTCCTACTGACCATCAGCCCCCGGGGCTGAGGGACGATGGACTCCAAAACTGTATTGCCCCGGGGGAGAGGACGAGGGACCCTGACAGATCATGTCCCCGGGGGGCGCAGGGACGACGGACACCGACAGATGATCCTCCCGGTGCGAAGATGGAAAACCCCAACAGGACATCCCCCTGGGTAACAACGACAGACTCCCGACCGAGCATCTCCCCCTAGGGCGAGGGACGACGGACCCTGACAGAGCATCCTCCCGGGGTGAGGACGACAGACCTCGACAGAGCATCGCCTCGGGGGGCTATGACGAGGGACCCTGACATAGCATTGCCCCGAGGGATAGGATGACAAACCCCGACAGATCATCCTCCCTGGGGCGAGAACGTGGGACCACGACAGAGCATCTCCCGGGGCTAGGATGACATATCCCTACTGACCGTCACGCCCCAGGGCTGCGGAGGAAGGACTCCAAAAGTATATTGCCCCGGGGCGACGGCGACGGACACCGACAGATGATTCCCCCCGGGACGAAGGCTACGTAACCCCGACAAGTTATCCCCTGAAGGAGAGGAGGAGGGACTCCGACAGAGCATCGCCTGACGAGGGGCGACAGACGCCGAGAGATGATCCCTTCAAGATGAGAATGTCGGACCTCAATAGAGCTTTGCCCTGGGGGCGAGAACGACGGACCGCTATAATGCATCCCTCCGCGGCGAGGACGACGGAGCCCAACACAGCATCCTTTGGGGTGAGACGAGGGACCCCGACAGAGCATAACCTCGGGAGAGAGGACGACGGACCCCGACAGATCGTCCCACCTGAGGCCAGGACAGCAGACCCCGACAGAGTATCCTCCAGGGGAAAGGAGGAGGGACCCCAAAAGAGCATCCACCCTTGGGCGAGGACGAGGAACTGCGACAGATCAGCCCCCTGAGGGCGAGGAAGATGGACCCTGACAGAGCATCCCCGAGCAACGAGGACAACGGACCCTGACAGATCATCCCTTCGGGGCGAGGACGACACACCCTGGCAAAGTATCGCCCCGGGGCAGAGGAGTTCGGACCCCGACAGGGCATCCCCGTAAGGCGAGAACTACAGACCCCTATAGAGCATCGCCCCGGGGGCGAGGACAACGGACCATGAAAGTGTATTGCCTTGGGGGCGAGGACGACGGACACTGACAGAGCATCGCCCCGGGATGAGGGCGAAGGACCCTGACAGAGCATCCTCGGGAGACGAGGGAGACCGACCCTGACAGAGCATCGCCCCGAGTGCAAGGACAAGGGACCCCGACAGAGCATTACCCCTGAGGCGAGGACGACGGAGCCCGACAGAGCATCCCCCCAGGGTGAGACGACAGAACCCGACAGAGCATAACCCCGAGGGAGAGGGCGACGGCACCCGTACTAATCATCCCCCTGGTGCGAGGACGACGGACCCCAACAGAGCATCGCCCAGGGACGACGGTGACGGACCCTGACAGATCAACTTCCCGGGGCGAGGACGAGGGACCCCGACAGAGCATTGCCACGGGGTTGAGGACGACGGACCCCGACAAGGCATCCCCGTGGGGCGAGGACAACAGACCCCGACAGAGCATCGCCCTGGGGTCGAGGACAATGGACCTTGAAAGTGTATTGCCCAGGGGGCGAAGACGACGGACCCCGACAGAGCATCGCCCTGGGGCGAGGGCTAATGAACCCTGACAGAGCATCGCTTTTGATGAGGGCAATGGTCCCTGACAGAGCATCCTTGGGAGACGAGGGAGACAGACCCTGACAGAGCATCACCCAGAGGGGTGAGGATGAGGGACCCCGACAGAGCATTGCCTCGGGGTTGAGGATGATGGACACCGACAGATGATCCTCCCGGGTGCGATGACGACGGACCTCGACAGGGCATCCCTGTGGGGCAAGGACGACAGACCCTGACAGTCCATCGCCCCTGGGCCGAGAATCAGGGACCCCGACAGAGCAATGCCCCCGGGGCGAGGACGACGGACCTCGACAGGGCATCCCCGTGGGGTGAGGATCACAGACCCTGACAGAGCATCGCCCAGGGGCCGAAAATCAGGGACCCCGACAGAGCATTGCCACGGGGTTGAGGGCGACGGACACCGACAAATGATCTTCCTGGGTGCGATGACGACGGACCCCAACAAGGCATCCGTCTGGTACGAGGACGACGGACCCCGACAGAGCATCCCTGCGGGGTGAGGATTAAGGTCCCCGACTGAGCGTCGTCCCGGGACAAGAGCAACGGATGTCGTAAGATCATCATCGCGGGGACGAGTATATCATATCCCTACTGACAATTGCCCCGAAAGCGAGGACGACAGATCCCGGAAGTGTATTGCCCCGAGGGCGAGAACGAGGGACCTCGACAGATCATCCCCTTGAGGGCGAGGACGACAGACCCTGACAGATCAACTTCCCAGGGCGAGGACGAGGACCCCGACAGGGCATCTCCCCGCGGTGCGGACAACGGACACCTACAGTGCATCGCCCCAGGGGCGAGGACGACTTACCCCGAATGGGCATCCCCGTGGGGCGAGGACGAGAGACCCCGACAGAGCATCCCTTCGGGGCCAGGACGAGGGTCACCGACAGAGCATCACCGCGGGACGAGGGCGACGGATGCCGCAAGATCATACTCTCGGGTACGATTATGACGTATCCCTACTGACCATCGCCTTGGGAGCAAGGACGACGGACCCCGTAAGTGTCTTGCCCCGGGGGCGAGGACGAGGGATGCCTACATATCATCCCCTCCGAGGGCGAGGACGATGGACCCTGACAGAGCATCACCGGGTAACGAGGACAACAGGCCCCGACAGAGCATCCCCCCGAGACGAGGACAACACACTCCGACAGAGCATCGCCCCGAGGGCGAGGACGAGGGAACCCGACAGAGCATTGCCCCGGGACGAGGGTGACAGACCCTGACAGATCATCTTTCCGGGGTGAGGACGAAAGACCCCAACAGAGCATTGCCCTGCAGATGAGGATGACGGACACCAACAGATGATCCTCCCGAGTGCGATGATGAAATACCCTGACAGGGCATCCCTCAAGGGCGAGGACGACGGACCCCGACAGAGCATCCCCGCAGAATGAGGGTGACGGATGCCGAAAGACCATACTCCCGGGGTCAAGGACAACAGACCCCGAGAGATCATCCCCGGGGCCGAGGACGACAAACCCCGACAGGGCATCCCCGTGGGGCAAGGATGAGGGACCCCAACAGAGCATTGGCCCGGGTCGTGAGGACGACGGACACCAACAGATGATCCTCCCAGGTGCGATGACGATGGACACCAACAAGGCGTCCCCCCGGTGCGAGGACGACAGACCCTGGCAGTGCATACCCATGTGGCTAGGACGACAGACCCTGACAGAGCATCCCTCTGGGGAGAGGACTAAGGTCCACGACAGAGCATCGCCCCTGGGCGAGAGCGACAGATGCCGTAAGATCACCCTCCTGGGGGCGAGTATGCCATATCACTACTGACCATCGCCCCGGGAGAGAGAACGACGGATCCCGGAAGTGTATTGCCCCGGGGGCGAGGACTAGGGACCTCGAGAGATCATCCCCCCGAGGGCGAGGACGACAGGCCCTGACAGAGCATCCCTTCGGGGACAGGACGAGAGTCACCGACAGAGCATCGCCCTAGGACGAGGGTGATGGACGCCGCAAGATCATCCTCTCAGGAGCGAGTATGAGGCATCCCTACTGACCATCACCCCGGGAGCGAGTACGACGGACCCCGAAAGTGTATTGACCCGTGGTGAGGGACGAGTTACGCTGAAATATCATCCCCCGAGGGCGATGACGATGGACCCTGACAGGGCATCCCCGGCTAACGAGGACAACGAGCCCCCACAGAGCTTCCCCTAGGGGCGAGGACGACACACCCCGACAGAGCATCGCCCAGGGGAGTGAAAACGGTGCACCCTGACTGGGCATCCCCTTGGGACGAGGACGAGAGATCCCGACAGAGCAAACCTTTGGAGCAAGGACGAGGGTCCCCGAGAGAGCATCGCCCCAGGACGAAGGCGATGGACGCCGCAGGATCATACATCGATGGCGAGTCTGACGTATCCCTACTGACCATCGCCCCGGGAGCGAGGACGACGGACCCCGAAAGTTTATTGCCTCAAGGACGAGGACGAGGGACGCCAACAGATCATCCCCTCGAGGGCGAGGACGATGGACCCTGACAGAGCATCCCCGGGTAACGAGGACAATGGGCCCCCACAGAGCATCCCCCTGGGGTGAGGACGACACACCCCGACAGAGCATCGCCCAGGGGACGAGGACATTGGACCCCGACAGGGCATCCTCGTTGGGCAAGGACGACAGACCCTTACAGAGCATCGCCCCGTGGATGAGGACAACGTACCCTGAAAGAGTATTGCCCCGGTGGCGAGGGCGACGGACCCCGACAGAACATCGCCCTGGGACAAGGGCGATGGTCCCTGACCAAACATCCCCGGGAGACGAGGGAGACAGACCCCGACAGAGCATTGCCCAGGGTTTGAGGACGACGGACACCGACAAATTATCCTTCCGGGTGTGACGAGGACGGGCCCTGACAAGGAATCTCCCCGGTGCGAGGACGTCAGACCCCGATAGAGCATCGCCCCGGGACGCGGGTGACGGACGCTGACAGAGCCTCGCCTTGAGACAAAGGCGATGGACCCTGACAGAGCATCGCCCTGGGTCCGAGGACGTCAGACCCCAACAGAACATCCCTCCGGTGTGACAATGACGGACCCCGACAGATAATCCCTCCGGGGGCGAGGACGATGGACCCCGAGAGAGCATTGCCCAGGGGGCATGGACGAGGGACCCAGAAATAGCATCCCCCCGGGGGCGTGGACAAGGAACCTCGAGAGGACATCCCCCCGGGATGAGGGCGACGGATGCCGGAAGGTCATCGCCGTAGGGGCGAGGACGACGGATCCCACCAGATGATCCCCCCAAGGCGATCACGACGGACCCCGACAAAGCATCGCCTCGGCGCCGAGGAACATCGGACCCTGAAAGACCATTCCCCCGCTGTGAGGACGATGGACCCCGACAGAGCATTGCCCCGGGACAAGGGCTGACAGACCCTGACAGATCATTTTCCCGGGCAAGGACGAATGACTCGACAGAGCATTGCCCCGGGTTGAGGATGACGGACACCTCCCGGGTGCGATGACAAAAGACTCTGATATGGCATCCCCCCTGGGGGCAAGGACAACGGCACCCAACAGAGCATCCCCCCGGGACGAGGGCATCAAACGCCGAAAGATCATCCTCCCGGGGCGAGGACGACGGACGCCGATAAGCATCGCCCCGGGGACGAGGACGAGAGACCACGACAGTGCATCGCCCCGGGGCGAGGACGAGGGTCCCTGATAGAGCATCACCCCGGGATGAGGGCAACGGACGCCGCAAGATCAATTCCCCTGGGGGCTTGAACCACAGACCCCGACAGAGCATAGCCCCAAGGTTGAGGACAACGGACACCGACAAATGATCCTCCCGGGTGCGATGACTACGGACCCCGACAGGGCATCACCGTGGTGTGAGGACGAGAGACCCCCACAGAGCTTCTTTCGGAGCGAGGGAGGAGTGTCCCCGACAGAACATCGCCCCGGGACGTAGGGGCGACGGATGCCACAAGATCATCCTGTCTGGGGGCGAGTATGACGTATCCCTACTGACCATTGCCCCGGGAGCAAGGACGACGGACCCCCGAAAGTTTATTGCCTCAAGGGACGAGGGACGAGGGATGCCAACAGATCATCCCCTCGAGGGCGAGGACGATGGACCCTGACAGAGCATCCCCGGGTAACGAGGACAATGGGCCCCCACAGAGCATCCCCCTGGGGTGAGGACGACACACCCCGACAGAGCATCGCCCAGGGGACGAGGACGTTGGACCCCGACAGGGCATCCTCGTTGGGCAAGGACGACAGACCCTTACAGAGCATCGCCCCGTGGACGAGGACAACGTACCCTGAAAGTGTATTGCCCTGGTGGCGAGGATGACAGACCCCGACAGGGCATCACCGTGGTGCGAGGACAAGAGACCCCGACAGAGCTTCTTTTCGGAGCGAGGAGGAGTGTCCCCAACAGAACGTCGCCCCGGGACGAGGGCGACGGATGCCAAAAGATCATCCTCTCTGGGGCGAGTATGACGTATCCCTACTGACCATCGCCCCGGGAGCGAGGACGACGGACCCTGACAGAGTATTCTCCAGTGGAGAGGAGGAGTGACCCCGACAGATCATCCCCCAGGGGGCGAGGGCGACAGACCCCTACAGAGCATCGCCCCAGGGGCAAGCATAACGGACCCCGAAAGTGTATTGCCCTGGGGGCGAGGACGACGGACCCTGACAGAGCATAGCCTTGGAACGACGGTGATGGAACCTGACAGGGCATCGCCAGGAGACGAGGAAGATGGACCCTGACAGAAAATCCCTTCGGGACAATAACATAGCATCATCCTGGGACGAGGGCGACAGAAGCCGCAAGATCATCCTCTCGGGGGCGAGTATGATGTATCACTACTGAACATCGCCCCAGGAGCAAGGACGACGGACCTCGAAAATGTATTGCCCCTTGGGCAAGGGCGAGGGACCCCGAGAGATGATCCCCCGGAGAGCGAAGACGACGGACCCTGACTAAGCATCCCCGGGTAACGAGAAAAACAGACCCCGAGAGAGCATCCCCCCCAGGCGAGGACGACACACCCTGACAGAGCATTGCCTTGGGGCCGAGGATGTCGGAGCCTGAAAGAGTATTGCATTGAGGGTGAGGACGATGGACCCCGTCAGAGCATCGCCCCGGGACGAGGGTGACAGACCCTGACAGAGCATCCCCGGGAGACGAGGGAGACGGACCCTGACAGCGCACCGCACCGAGGACGAGGACAACGGACCCCGAAAGAACATCTCCTACGGGCGATAACGAGGGACCCTAATAGAGCATCACCCCGGGGTTGAGGACGACGGACCCTGACCGATGATCCCCCCGGGACGACTGCGACGCACCCCGAGAGAGTATCCCCTTAAGGAGAGGAGGAAGGATCCTGACGGAGCATCGCCCCGGGGGCGACGACGATGGACCCCGACTGAGCAACCCCCGGTTGGAGGACGACGGACCCCGACAGAGCATCCCCCCGGGGGCGAGGACAACTGACACGGCCAGAGACCTCCAGCCCTGCCATTCTCTTCAGGAGAGGCCCAAAACCCCCCAGGACCGCCCAGGGAGGAGGGGGACGGAGACATCCCAGGACCCCCACGCTCCCTGCCCGGCTGAGGGTCTCCGTCCTCCTCTTCATGGGGCGGGGGAGGCTTTGAGCTTGGTTTGGGTGGTGAGGGACTCGTTGCGAGAGTAAAGAACAGGCACAGCACTTGATGTGATTTTTGCCAATTTTATTTTGGCCTTAGATTTTTTGAAGCGGGACGATGGCCAGACCCCTCCAATTTGGGGGGCCGGAGCGGTCCCTCACTGCCCCGGTGCTTGTCTGTCCTTAGCTTTGTTGAGCCGGGGTGGTGTCCGACCCCCTCCGATTTTGGGAGGCCGCTGTGCTCTCCATCCACCTTACCTTTGGCAGGCTGTGCTGTCTTTGTCACCTTTTGGCGGGGAGGGGAAAGCGCTGTCGGTGTGCATCGTCCTTGCCCTCGGGGGGAGGCTCACCCCCTGTCCTGGAGTGACGTTGCAGTGCTTTATATCAACAATCGTGTGCTGCTCATGCCTGGAGGGTTTGTTTTGTCTAGCTAGACAGTGCCCCTCCCCATCAGTGAGCTGCTGCCGCTGCGCTGCTTGCAAGCTGCTGCCCCCTCTCCCCCACCGCGCTGCTTGGCCGCTTTTAGCTGCTTCTGCTTGCTTAGCTGCTGCTTCTGCCCCCCACTTTGCTTAGGCTGCTTTGCTTTATTTTTCCTTCCCTTATTAGCTTGGAATACCAGGTGAAACTGGTCCTGCACGACCTGGAACATCAAGATACACCGGGTGCCTACTCGTGAAAAGAAATACGCGTTTCTGCCCTCCCCGGCACGGGAGATGTCCTGAGGCTGTACATCCACTCGGACGGGTGAAGTTTGCTGCGTCACCCGTGGCTGTTTTTTTCTTGCGTTGGAGAGAGATTTCTCTGTGTGTTTGCTAAATAAACAAGTGTTTTCGACTTTTTCTCTGAGGAAAATCTTCCCGAAGCCGGTGGTGGGAGGGGGAAGACTTTGGAGAATTTGTTGCTTAAGGGGTTTCTTTTGGAAATTCTTCCCCTAATTTGCCCTAAACCAGGACACGCCCGTATCTGCCCTCACCCCGGGGAATGCTCTGTCGGTGTCCGCGGTTGCCCCGGGGTGATGCTCTGCCGTTGTCCACCCTTCTCGCCTTGGGGGCAATGTTCTTTTGGGGACCGTCGTTCTCGCCCCCGAGGCGATGATCTGTCGGGGCGCGTCGTCCTCGCCCCGGGGTGATGCCAATTCGGGGTCCGTCATCATCACACCCGGGAGGATCATCTGTCGGTGTCCGTTGTCCTCACCCCTGGATAAATGCTCTGTCCCGGTCCCTCACCCTCGTCCCGGGGCTATGCTCTTTCAGGGTCCTTCGCCCTCGTCCGGGGGCGATGGTCTTTTGCCATCTGTCGTGCTCGCCCCCGGGGTAATAGACTTTCAAGGTCTGTCGTCCTCGCCCCCGGGTGATGGTCAGTAGGGATACGTTGTCCTCGCCCCTGTGGGCTGCTCTGTCTGGGGTCATCATCCTCGCCCCTGGGAGGATGATCTTTCGACGTCCGTCGCGTTCGTCCTGTGGGGGATGTTCTGTCGGGGTCCGTCATCCTCGCACCAAGGGGATCTCTGTCAGGGCCTGTCGTTCTCGCCCCCAGTTGCATGATCTGTTGGGGTCCCTCGTCCTCACGCCCTCAGGGGGATGCTCTCTAAGGGTTTGTCGTCCCTCGCCCTTGGGGGCATGATCTTACCGGGGTCCCTTGTCCCTCGCCCCCCGGGAGGATGATCTTCGGCGTCCGTCGCCCTCGTCCTGGGGAGATGCTGTCTCGCTCAGGGGGATGATCGGTCAGGGTCCGTTGTCCCTCGCACCCGGGGCGATGCTCTATCAAGGTCTATCGTTCTCGGCTAGCAAGGATGCCTTGTCGGGGTCTGTCGTCATCGCATCCGGGAGGATCATCTGTTGGTGTACGTTCTGCTCACACCCGGGCCAATGTTCTGTCGGGGTCCCTCGTCCTCACCCCCAGGGCGATGATCTGTCAGGGTCAGTTGCGCTCACCCCGGGGGGATGCTCTGTCGGGGTCCGTCGTCCTCACACCAGGGGGATGCCCTGTCAGGGTCTCTCGTCATCTCACTCGGAGCGAACATCCGTCGGCGATCGTCGTCCTCACCCCCGGGGCAATGCCCTGTCAGGGTCCATCGTCCCTCGCACCGGGAAAATGATCTGTCAGGGTCCGTCGACCTCATCCCGGGGAGATGCTCTGTCAGGGTCCGACATTGTCGGCCCTGGGGGCAATGCCCTGTCAGGGGTCTGTCGTCCCTCGCCCTCGGGGGATGATCTGTCGAGATTCCTCGTCCTCGCCCCCCGGGGCAATACACTTCGGGATCCGTCATCCCTCGGCTCCTGGGCAAAGGTAGGGATATGGCATACTCACCCACGGGAGGATGATCTTGGGGCGTCCGTCGCTCTCGTCCCGGGGCGATGCTCTGTCGGGGACCTTAGTCCTCGCCCCAAAGGGTTGCTCTGTTGGGGTCTGTCGTCCTCGCACCGAAAGGGATGCCTTGTAGGTGTCCGTCGTCATTGCACCCAGGAGGATCATTTGTCGGTTTCCGTCGTCATCAACCCGGGGGCAATGCTCTGTCAGGGTCCATCACCCTCGTCCCAGGGTGATGCTCTGTCAGGGTCTGGCGCCCTCGTCCCGGGGCGATGCTTTGTAGGGTTTCTGTTGTCCTCGCCCCACGGGCATGCCCTGTCTGGGCACGACGTCCTCAGCCCCGGGGCGATGCTCTGTCGGGGTGTGTCGTTCTCGCCCCGGGGGGATGCTCTGTCGAGGTCAGTTGTCCTCGATACCCGGGGATGCCCTGTGGGGTTCCGATGTCCTCGGCCCCAGGGCAATGCTCTGTCGGGGTGTGTCGTGCTCGCACAGAAGGGATGCTCTGTTGGGTTTCCTTGTCCTCGTTACCCAGGGATGCACTGTCAGGGTCCGTCGTCCTCGCCTTTGGGGGGATGATGTGTCAGGGTCCCTCGTCCTTGCCCCCGGGGCAATACACTTTCTAGGTCTGTCGTCCTCTCTCCCGGGAGGATGGTCAGTAGGGATACGTCATACTCGCCCCCGAGAGGATGATCTTGCAGTGTAGGTCACCCTTGTCCAGGGGTGATGCTCTGTCGGGGACCCTCATCCTCCCTCTGAAGGGATGCTCTGTCGGGGTCTGTCGTCCTCCCCCCACGGGGATGTACTGTTGGGGTCCGTTGTCATCGCACACAGGAGGATCATTTGTCAGTGTCTGTCCAAGTTTGGACAAACTTAGGGAAAAAACCCCCAGAAGAGCTTCCCAGGAAATAAGAAAAAAAAATTTCACTCGGGGAAAAGTGGAAAAAACCTATTTATTAACACATACAAGAGAAACACTTCCCAGCACAGACCCAGGTGACAAAAAAGTTTTCACCGAGAGAGAGAAACTTGGACGCTTTGATCTTCACTAGAAGGGCGAAATGCTTCTCTGGCCGGTGTCCAGCAGCAGGCCGCAGGGTTCCTCCGGAGCTGGTGCTGAATCCTCGGGGGTGAGGGGGAGAAGGGAGAGGGGGAGAGAGAGAAAGAAAAAAACAGCCGGAATAGCCAGCAAGCCTTAAACAGCAGCGAGCTAAACCGAATAATTCAAGCAATATAAAGTCAAAAAATCAAGAAAAAAACCCAAAAAACAGCTAACTCACAAACCAGGCCACGAGCCACCACCACAGCAGCGATAGCCACCCGCAGCAGTAGCCAGAGCCAAGCGCGCAGCCGCGCGAGCCCCCCCCAAGCCAAGCCCGCGGCAAACCAAGGCCATTCCGCAGAGCAGAGCCCAGGCGGCCCCTCCCCCGGGAGCAGACAGCTTCATGGCCAAGGGGGGCAGGGTGAGGAGTCAGTCAAATTATCAACCCAGGACATTCCACCCCTTATCCCATATCGTGATCATTGACACACGATTGGGATATACACTCATTAAACACAATATGAAAACTTCCTCTGGCTTGCTCAAACCTTCAACATTTACATATTCCTTCTGTCTCATCCCACAGTCAGATCTCCCTGAGGTACACAGCGGGTTGTTCCATCTTTCTGCATTATCCACCAAGTACATCCAGGTCCTTGAGCAAAGGCAATCCCCCGAATGGGTTTGCCTGTGCTCGAGGCAGGATTAATCCATACTGTCTTCCCTAGCAATCCTCTGACATGGGCCGCTGGGACTTTGTCTCCATCTACTGTATTAAGGCACTCAGATTGGGCAGGACCTGCTCGGTTGGTGGAACCTCGAGTGTTGACTAACCAAGTGGCCTTTGCCAAATGCTGCTCCCAATTCTTAAAGGATCCCCCACCCAATGCCTTTAAGGTGGTCTTTAACAATCCATTGTACCTCTCCACTTTACCTGCAGCTGGTGCATGGTAAGGGATGTGGTACACCCACTCAATACCGTGTTCCCTAGCCCAGGTGTTGACAAGGTTATTCTTAAAATGAGTCCCATTGTCTGACTCGATCCTCTCAGGGGTACCATGCCTCCAAAAGACCTGTTTTTCCAGGCCCAGGATGGTGTTGCGGGCAGTAGCGTGAGATACAGGGTAGGTCTCCAACCATCCGGTGGTGGCTTCCACCATGGTTAGCACATAACGTTTGCCTTGGCGGGTCTGAGGCAGTGTGATGTAATCAATCTGCCAAACCTCCCCATACTGGTACTTGGACCACCGTCCTCCATACCAGAGGGGCTTCACTCGCTTGGCCTGCTTGATGGCAGCGCAAGTGTCACAGTCATGAATAACTTGAGTAATGCTGTCCATGGTAAGATCCACCCCTCCGTCTCGTGCCCACTTATAGGTGGCATCCCTCCCCTGATGGCCTGAGGCATCATGGGCCCATCGAGCCAGGAACAACTCTCCCTTATGTTTCCAATCTAAATCTATTTCCAACCCCCCTATTTTTGCTGCTTGATCTACTTGATGGTTATTTCGCTGTTCTTCATTAGCTCTACTTCTGGGGACATGGGCGTTCACATGGCGAACCTTCACGGGTAGCTTGTCTAACCGAGTAGCTATGTCTTTTCCACTCTTCAGCAGCCCAGATTGGTCTTCCTCTGCGCTGCCAGTTCGTCTCTTTCCATCTCTGCAGCCATCCCCACAAAGCGTTGGCTACCATCCAGGAATCAGTGTAAAGATAGAGCTTTGGCCACCTCTCTCTTTCGGCAATATTCAAAGCCAGTTGGACAGCTTTGAGTTCAGCGAATTGACTAGACCCTCCTTCTCCTTCAGTAGCTTCTGCAACCCGTCGTGTAGGGCTCCATACAGCTGCTTTCCATTTCCGATTTGTCCCTACAATGCGACAGGAACCGTCAGTGAACAGGGCATAGCGAATTTCCTCTGCCGGTAGCTGGTTGTAAGGTGGTGCTTCTTCAGCCCGGGTCACCGGTTCTTGTTCCTCATCTGTCACACCAAAACTTTTCTCCCTCTGGCCAGTTGGTAATTATTTCTAAGATCCCTGGGCGATTTAATTTCCCGATCCGAGCTGCCATGTAATGAGGGCTATCCACTTGCTCCATGTGGCACTGGTGGCATGGTGGGTGGAAGGAACCTTCCCACTGAACATCCACCCCAGCACTGGCAACCGGGGTGCCAGAAAGAGTTGTGCTTCTGTGCCAATCACCTCTGAAGCAGCTTGGACTCCCTCATAAGCAGCCAAGATTTCCTTTTCTGTTGGGGTATAATTGCCTTCCGATCCTCTGTAACTTCTGCTCCAGAATCCCAGGGGTCGGCCTCGGGTCTCACCAGGCACCTTCTGCCACAGACTCCAAGACAAACCGTGGTTTCCAGCTGCAGAGTAGAGCACATTCTTCACATCTGGCCCCGTCCTGACGGGGCCAAGAGCTACTGCATGGGCGATCTCTTGTTTAATCTGGATGAAGGCTTGTTGTTGTTCTGGGCCCCAATGAAAATCATTCTTCTTCCGAGTAACCTGGTAAAGAGGGCTCACAATCTGACTGTACTCGGGGATGTGCATTCTCCAAAAGCCTATAGCACCCAAGAAAGCTTGTGTCTCCTTCTTGTTAGTAGGTGGAGACATAGCTGTGATTTTATTAATAACATCAGTAGGAATCTGACGTCTTCCATCTTGCCACTTCACTCCTAGGAACTGGATCTCACGAGCAGGTCCCTTAACTTTATTCTTCTTGATGGCAAAACCGGCTTCAAGGAGAATTCGGATAATTTCCTCTCCTTTCTCAAACACTTCTTCTGCTGTGTTTCCCCACACAATGATGTCATCGATGTACTGCAAATGTTCTGGAGCCTCACCTTTTTCCAGTGCAGCCTGGATCAGCCCATGGCAGATGGTGGGGCTGTGCTTCCACCCCTGGGGCAGTCGGTTCCAGGTGTACTGCACGCCCCTCCAGGTGAAAGCAAACTGAGGCCTGCATTCTGCTGCCAAAGGAATGGAGAAAAATGCATTGGCAATGTCAATGGTGGCATACCACCTTGCTGCCTTGGACTCCAGCTCGTACTGGAGCTCCAGCATGTCCGGCACGGCAGCGCTCAGCGGTGGGGTGACTTCATTCAATGCGCGGTAGTCCACTGTCAATCTCCATTCTCCGTCAGATTTGCGCACAGGCCAGATGGGGCTGTTGAAGGGTGAGTGGGTTTTGCTCACCACCCCTTGGCGCTCCAGCTCCCGGATCATCTTATGGATCGGGATCACAGCATCCCGAGTTGTTCTATATTGCCGACGATGTACTATCGAAGTGGCAATCGGTACCCTCTGCTCCTCTACTCTCAGGAGTCCCACGGCAATTGGATTCTCACATAGTCCGGGCAGGGTGTTCAATTGCCGGATTCTCTCCGCCATCACAGCCGCTATCCCAAATGCCCACTTGAAGCCTTTTGGGTCCTTAAAATACCCGCTTCGAAGGAAATCTATTCCCAAAATACACGGGGCCTCTGGGCCAGTCACAATCGGGTATCTCTTCCACTCTCTTCCGGTTAGACTCATTTCCGCTTCCACTATGGTAAAGTCCTGTGATCCACCTGTTACACCAGCAATAGAAACGGTCTCTTCTCCGACACATCCTGATGGAAATATAGTACACTGTGCTCCTGTATCCACTAAAGCTTTATACTTCTGTGGTTTCGATGTGCCAGGCCACCGAATCCACACGGTCCAAAACACTCGGTTTTCCCTGGCCTCACCCTGGCTAGAGGCAGGGCTTCTCTAAGCCTGTTTGTCCTTTTTGACGGGGGCATAGGTCTTAGAAGTTCCTTCAAGTGAATCGGACATGTCGTCATCATCCTCCTCATATGTGGCACTGTGGTTCCGGGCGACTGGAGCTGCTCTCTTTCTGGTGGAACCTTCTTGTTGAGCCTTGTCTTCCTTCAAATCACGCACTCGTCGTGCCAGAACAGCTGTGGGCTTTCCATCCCACCTCTTCATGTTTTCTCCGCAGTCACGCAAGAAAAACCACAACTCCGCGCGTGGGGTGTACCTTCTCTCCTCAGCAGAGGAGCGTCTGCGTTGACTGCCAGGATGTCTGATTTGCACAGCTGAGATTTGGAGGAGATCCTCCTTGATTTCCTCTCTCAGCTTCTTATGGTTTTCCTCCAACTTATCCTCCAAGTTCTGTAAACGTGTTTCCACGGCTGCAATCCTGGCATGCGTTGGGCCATGCACAGCATCAGCGTACGCCCGAAGCTTCTTTGCCATATCAAGCACTGTCTCATATGTGTCTTCTGGTTTCATTATTGCAAGAGCTGAGGCATATTCAGATGGTCCAAGCCTCACAAGCTTCCTCCACATAATCGGTGTGCACGGTACCAGATCTGGATTTCTAGTTGTTACATCATCTGAGAAAATAATTTCTGCCACCGCCATCTCTCTCAAACGTTGGATTCCCTGCTCGATGGTTTTCCATCTGGTCTGCTGCATGTACAGGTCATCAGCGCAGAGATATCTTTGTGCCACACTGTCCAATACACGTGACCAGAGGCTCTGAGGACTAGCTCCCCTCATCATACCTTGATCGATGACTGGATCTTGAGACAGGGATCCCAAATGTCTCGCTTCCGTGCCATCCAGGGTGGTTGCCTCACCTGCCGCATCCCAAAGCCGGACCAGCCAACTAATTATGGATTCATCAGGTTGCCTTTTATAATCTTTTCTTAGACCACGAAGATCTTTCAGGGAAAAGGACTCATTATTAGTTTCCGATCTCTCATCAGTCACTTTAACTCCGGATTTTATATCAGGGGGAGTTGAAGGTCCTTCTCCTGCATCCTCATCATCATCATCCTCCACCGGCCGATCTGTTTTCTTTGTGCACTTTCTACTCCTGGTACTGGTAGCCACAGCCATAGGTTGAAGCTTGCTGTCTAATTTTGCCCCTGTCCTGGAGCCTGAGGTGTTAACTGCAGTCTGAGTAACTGGAATAGTAGCTACGTTATCTCCCTGTTCCCTCTCCTTTGTTTGTTGTCCTACACTATCTAACAGGGTTCGATAAGCGTATGCCAGAGCCCAGCTCACTGCAGTGATTCTCTTTTCCTTAGAATTGTCCTGACACTTTTCTTTTAAGTACTTTGCAATCTTGACTGGGTCTTGAATTTGTTCAGATGAAAAATCCCAGATTATAGGTTCAGAAAACTCTTTTAGAATTTGGCCCAGTTCCTCCCATTTGCCACACCACTCAGAATTCTTCACACTCTGCTTTGCTACCGAATCAGGGGTTGTAACACCTGCATCCCTAGAAATCTCAGCTTTCATTTTGTATAAACTGCAGACAGTATAGAAAAACTTACTAAATTAAATACCAGAAAGATGGTTTCCTTTACACTCAGGGAGAGCTGAACATTTTCTAACAGAGATGTAAATAATTCAGGGGAGAAGAAGGAAAATAAAGGCAAAAAATCCTCTTTGCTTGCTTCTCCTCTAATGAATTGAGTGCACAACACAAACCACGACTTGTACATCCCTGAAGTGGATTCTAACACCTTCATAAACTTCTGGCAGATCATTACAACCAAGCTAGCCCAATGAGTATTTTGGTTAATACCCCTTTCATGAAAAAACTACGTGCTAGAGACAACACTGGGGCTATCTCTGAGTAAGAGAACAGGCCCAGAGACCACAGGGGTATTAAGATCTCAAAACTCTAAAGAGCAAACATACAGGCAGGCTTCCAATCCAACAGACATCACGGCTTCAAAAAACATACTGATATCAATACAGGCCAATTAAAACAAGATGTTATTAAAGTTTTTCCACTTTCTCCTTCCCGTACGGGCCACCAAATAATGAATGTCCAAGTTTGGACAAACTTAGGAAAAACCCCAGAAGAGCTTCCCAGGAAATAAGAAAAAATTTCATTCGGGGAAAAGTGGAAAAAACCTATTTATTAACACATACAAGAGAAACACTTCCCAGCACAGACCCAGGTGACAAAAAGTTTTCACCGAGAGAGAAACTTGGACGCTTTGATCTTCACTAGAAGGGCGAAATGCTTCTCTGGCCGGTGTCCAGCAGCAGGCCGCAGGGTTCTCCGGAGCTGGTGCTGAATCCTCGGGGTGAGGGGGAGAAGGGAGAGGGGAGAGAGAGAAAGAAAACAGCCGGAATAGCCAGCAAGCCTTAAACAGCAGCGAGCTAAACCGAATAATTCAAGCAATATAAAGTCAAAAAATCAAGAAAAAACCCAAAAACAGCTAACTCACAAACCAGGCCACGAGCCACCACCACAGCAGCGATAGCCACCCGCAGCAGTAGCCAGAGCCAGCAGCGCAGCCGCGCGAGCCCCCCAAGCCAAGCCCAGCGGCAAACCAAGGCCATTCCATAGAGCAGAGCCCAGGCGGCCCCTCCCGGGAGCAGACAGCTTCATGGCCAAGGGGGGCAGGGTGAGGAGTCAGTCAAATTATCAACCGAGGACAGTGTCCGTCGTCCTCAACCCCGGTGCGATGCTCTGTAGGGGTCTGTCATCCTCGTCCCCAAAAGGATGATCTTTCAACGTCCGTCACCCTCGTCCTGGGGGGATGCTGTGTCGGGGTCCGTCGTCTTCGCACTGGGGGATGCCCTGTTGGAGTATTTCGTCATCACACCGGAAAGGATCATCTGTTGTAGTCCTTCGTCCTCACACCCAGGGCAATGCCCTGTCGGAGTCTCTCGTCCCTCGCCATTGGAAAGATGATCTGTCAGGGTAAGTTGCCCTCATCCCGAGCGATGCTCTGTCAGTGTCTGTCGTTTTCTAGCCGGGGGGATGCTGTGTCGGGGTCCGTCATCCCTCGCACCGGGGGATTCTCTGTCTGGGTCCGTCGTCCTCGCCCCCCAGGGGAGATGATCTGTCGGAGTCCGTTGTCCTTGCCCTTGGGGGGCATGGTCTGTCGGGGTCCGTCGTCCCTCGCCAACGGGAGGATGGTGTTTCAGCGTCTGTCACCGTCGTCCCGGGTTGATGCTGTGTCAGGGACCGTAGTCCCTCGCACCGGAGTGATGGTCGGTCATGGTCCGTTGTCCTCGCCCCTGGGGCGATGCTCTTTCGAGGTCCATCGTGCTTGCCCGGGGATGCCCTTTCTGGGTCCGGCCGTCATCGCACCCAGGAGGATCATGTGTCAGTGTCCGGCTGCTCTCGCCACCAAGGCGATACTCTGTCAAGGTCCCTCGTCCCTCGCCTCTGGGGGGATGGTCAATAGGGATACGTCATCCTGCCCCCAGGGGGATGCACTTTCGTCCGGTCGTCCACGCCCCCCAGGGGCATGATCTGTCGAGGTCCATCGTCCCTCGCCTCCTGAGGCAATACTCTTTCAGAGTCCGTCGTCCTCGGCCCCAGGGTGATGGTCAGTAGGGATTTGTTGTCCTCGCCCCAGTAGGATCCTCTGTCGGGGTCAGTCGTCCTCGCCCCCGGGAGGATGATCTTTCGGCGTCTGTCGACCTCGTCCCAGGGAGATGGTCTGTGGGACTGTCACCTTCGCACTGGGAGGATGCTCTGTCAGGGTTTGTCGTCCTCGCCCACGGGGCGATGCTCTGTTGGGGTCCCTCGTCCTCGCCCTCGGGGGTATGGTCAGTAGGGATACGTCGTTCGCCCCCCGGGGGTATGCTCTTTCGGGGTCCTGGCTGCCCTCGCCCCCAGGGTCATGATCTATCGGGGTCCACCGCCCTCGCCCCAGGGGCAATACACTTTGGAGTCCGTCGTCCCTCGGCCCCAAGATGATGGTCAGTAGGGATACGTTGTCCTCGCCCCAGTGGGATGCTCTGTTGAGGTCCATTGTCCTCGCCCTGGGGTGACGCTCTGTCGGGGTCCGTCGTCATTGCACCTGGGAGGATAATGTGTCGGTGTCCGTCGTCCTTGCCCCTGGGGTGATGTACTGTCGGGCTCCCTCGTCCTCGCCCCAGAAAGATGATCTGTCAGGGGCCGTTGCCCTCGTCCCAGGGCTATGCTCTTTTGGGGTCTGTCGTCCTCGCACCGGGGGGATGCTCTGTCAGGGTACAATGTTCTCGGCCCCGAAGCAATGGTCAGTAGGGATATGTCGTCCTCACCCCCCAGGGGGATGCTCTGTCAGCGGTCCTCGTCGTAGCAGCCCCAGGGAGGATGCTCTGTCGGGGTTCTCGTCCTCGCCCCCGGGAAATGCTCTGTCCGGGTCCGTCATCCTCGCCCCCTGTAGGATGATCTGTTGGGGTCCCTCCTCCTCTCCCCCTGGAGGATACTCTTTGGGGTCCGCTTTCCTGGCCTCCGGGGGATGATCTGTCGGGGTCTGTCGTCCTCCCACCCCCGGGAGATGCTCTGTCAGGGTCCGTCATCTCACCCCGGGGGGATGCTCTGTCGCGGTCCATCATCCTTGCACCCGGGGCGATGTTCTTTTGGGGTCCCTCGTCCTCGCCCCCGGGGCAATACACTTTCTGGGTCCGTTGTTCTCGCCCCTGGGGCGATCGTCAGTAGGGGATACGTCGTCCTCGCCCCAGTGGGATGCTCTGTCGGGGTCCGTCATCCCTCGCCCCAGGGAGGATGATCTTTCAACGTCCATCGCCCTCGTCCCGGGGGGAATGTTCTGTCGGACTCCATCATCCTAGCCCCGGAGGGATGCCCTGTCGGGGTCTTTCGTCATCGCCCCCCGGGAAGATCATATGTCGGTGTCCGTAGTTCTCGCCCCTGGGGCACATCTGTTGGGGTCCTCGTCCCCGCCCCCCCAGGGCAATACACTTTCAGAGTTCGTCGCCCTCGTCCCAGGGCGATGTTCTGTCGGATTCCATAGTCCCTCGCACCAGGGGATGCTCTGTTGGGGTCCCTCGTCCCTCGCCCCCCGGAAGATGCTCTGTCAGGGTCGTCGCATTCGATCCCGGGGCGCATGCTCTGCTGGGGGTCTGCCGTCCCTCGCCCCTGGAGGGATGCTTAGTGGGGATCCGTTGTCCCTCGCTCCCAGTGCAATACACTTTCGGAGTCCGTCGTCCACGACCCCTGGATGATGATCTTTCGGCCTCCCTCGCCCTCGTCCCAGGGGGGATGTTCTGTCAGGGTCTGCTGCCCCGCCACTCGGGGGAGTGCTCTGTCAGGGTCCGGCTGTCCTCGTATCCTGGGGGGATGCTCTGTCGGTGTCCGTCGCCCTCGCCCCTGGGGGGCATTATCTGTTGGGGTCCTCGTCCCTCGCCTCAGGGCAATGCACTTTCGAGTCCATCGCCCTCGGCCCCGGGCGATGGTCTGTAGGGATACATCGCCCTCGTGACCCATGGGGGAAGCTCTGTCGGGGTCCCTCATCCTCGCACTGGGGGGATAGGGCGGTCTGGGTCCATCGTCCCTCGACCCGAGGCGATGCTCTGACGAGGTCCATCGTCTTCGCCCCCCATCATTGTCGCACTCCAGGAGGATCATGTGTCGGTGTCCGTGTAGTTCTCGCCTCAGGGAGGATGCTCTGTTGCGGTCCCTCATCCCCACCCCTGGAGGATGATCTTTCGGCATCCGTCACACTCGTCCCGAGGCGATGATCTGACCGGGTTCACTATTCTCAATCCGATAGGATGTCTCTTGTCAGGGTCCATCGCCTCGCCCTCCCAGGGCGATGCCCTGTCAGGGTCCATCGTCCTCGCACCCCGGGAGGATGCTCTGTCAGGCTCCATCATCCACGCCCCGGGAGGATGCTCTGTCGGGGTCCGTTGTCGCCGCCTAGGGTGATGCCCTGTCGGAGTTTTTCTTCGTACACAGGATGATCATCTGTCGGGGTCCGGCCATCCTCGCCACCTGGATGATGTTCTTGACGCCCAAGGCCTCGGCCCTGGGGTGATGCTTTGTCGGGATCCTCCTCCTCTCCTTTGGTGGATACTCTGTCGGAGTGCGCCGCAGTCGTCCCGGGGATCATCTGTCAAAGTCCGTCGTCCCTTCGCCCCCCGGGCGATGCTCTGTCATGGTCTATCGTCCTCTCACCAGGGGATGCCTTGTCGGAGTCCGGCTGCTCCTGGATAATCATTTGTTGGTGTCCATCGCCCTAAACCCCCAGGGCTATTCTCTCTGTCGGGGGTCCTCGCCCTCGCCCTCGGGCTATGCCCTGTAGGGGTCCGCTCTCTCATCTCACGGGATGCTCTGTCAGGGTCCATCGCCCTCGTTCCAGGGCGATGCTCTGTCAGGTCGATCGCCCTCGTCCCGGGGCGATACTTTGTTGGGGTCCTCGCCCTCGCCCACGGGGATGCCCTGCTGGGTTCCAATGTCCTCGCCACGGGGCCCATCTCTGTCGGGGTGTGTCATCCTCGCCCCAAGGGGGGATGCTCTGTCGGTGTCCGTTGTCCCGCGCACTCCGGGGATGCTCTGTCGGGTCCCTCGTCTTCCCCGGGGCAATGCTCTGTCAGGGGTTTGTTGCCCTCGCCCCACGGGGATCCCCTCTGTCGGGGTCCATCGTCCCTCGCCCCCGGGGGATGATCTGTCGGGGTCTGTTGTCCTCGCACCGGGGGATGCCCTTTGGGGGTTCGGCCGCCACGACCTGGGAGGATCATTTCTCAGTGTCCATTGTCCTCAACCCCGGGCAATGATCTGTCGGAGTCCCTCGTCCTCTCGCCGCGCGATGATCTGTAGGGGTCTGTCGCCCGCCTACTCCAGGATGCCCTGTCGGGTTCCGTTGTCCTGCCCCCCGGGGCGATGCTCTGTTGGGGTCCTCATTCTCCTCCCCGGGACGATGCTCTGTCGGAGACTCTCATCCTCACCCCGGGATAATGATCTGTCAGAGTCCGTCTCCCCTAGTTTGGGGCGATGCTCTGTTGAAACTGCTGTCCTCGCACTAGGGCGATGCTCTGTCGGGCCCTGTCGCCCCCGCCTCGGGGCATGCTCTGTCGCTGTCCGTCGGCCCCTTGCCCCTGGGGCAATGCTCTGCCGGGGGTCCGACGTCCCTGCCTTGGGGAGATCATCTGTCGGCATCCGGCCATCCTCGCCAGCTCGACAATGTTCTTTCGAGCGTCCGCTGCCCTCGTCCCAGGGCGATGCTCTGTCGGGATCCCTGCTCCTCTCCTTGGGGAGATACTCTTTCGGGTGCGTCGCAGTAGTCCCAGGGGGATCATCTGTTGGGGTCCCTCATCCTCGCCCCAGGTGGATGTTCTATCTGGGTCCGTTGTCTTCGCCCCCGGGCGATGCACTGTCAGCGTACTCCGCCCTCGCCCCCCAGGGGGATGTTCTCTTAGGGGTCCGCTGCTCTCGGCCCGGGGGATGCTCTATCAGCGGTCCCTCGCCCTCAGCCCCCAGGGATGATTATCTTCGGAGTCCATCGCCCTCGTCCCGGAACGATGATCTGACGGGGTTCATCATCTTCAAACCGGAAGGGATATTCTGTCAGAGTCTGTCGTCCCTGCCCCCCAGGGCGATGCTCTGTTGGAAACCATCATCCTCGCCCCGGGAGGATGCTCCTGTCGGGGTCCGGCTGCCCTCGCCCCGGGAGGATGCTCTGTCGGTCTCCATCGTCTCGCCGCCTCCGGCAATGCTCTCTGGGATCCAACGTCTTTGCCTTGGGGGATCATCTGTCGGGGTCCGTCATCCTCGCCACTTCGACGATGTTCTTCGAGTCCGTCGCCCTCGTCCCGGGGCGATGTTCTGTCGGGGATCCCTCCTCCTCTTGTTGGGGGATATTCTCTCATGGTGTGTCACAGTCATCCCGGGGGATCATTTGTCAGGGTCCGCCGTCCTCACCGCCAAGGCAATGCTCTGTCGGGGTCCGACGTCCTCGCTTTGGGGAGATCATCTCTCGGCATCCGGCCGCCTTCGCCACGGGCTGCATGCTCTGTCGGGATCCTCCCTCCTCTCCTTGAGGGGGATTCTTTGGCGGGGTTCGTCACCGTCATCCCGGGAGATTATCTCTCAGGGTCCATCGTCCTCACACCGGAGAGATGATCTCTCGGGTCTCGCCCTCGCCCCAGGGGATGCTCTATCAGCGGTCCCTCGCCCTCACCCCCTGGGATGATGATCTTTCGTCGTCCGTCGCCCTCTTGTCCCGGGCGATGATCTGATGGAGTTCATCATCCTCGAACCGGGAGGATGCTCTGTCAGGGTCCGCTGCCCTCGCCCCTCGGGCGATGCTCTGTAGGGGTCCGCTGCCGCCGCCCCGGGAGGATGCCCTTGCTCAGACCGGCATCCTCGCCCTCGGGAGGATGCTCTGTCAGGGTCCCTCGTCCTCGCCCCCAGGAAGATGATCTGTCAGGTCCGTCACCCTCATATTGGGGCGATGCTCTGCTGGGGGTCCATCATCCTTGCAGCGGGTGGATGCCCTGTCATGGTCCGGATGTTCTCGGCCATGTGGCGATGCCCTGTCGGCATCTGTTGTCATCGCCCCGGGCAATGTTCTGTTAGGGGTCCGCCGCCCTCGCCCCCCGGAGGGGATGCCCTGTCACAGTCCATCGCCATCGCACCCGGGACGATCATCTGTCGGTGTCCATCGTACTCACCCCAGGGGCAATGATCTTAGGGTCCCTCGCCCTTGCCCCTGGGGCGATGATCTGTCAGGGGTCCGTTGCACTCATCCCAGGGGGATGCTCTGTCGGGGGTCCATCTTCCTCGGCCCTCAGGGGGATGATCTGTCGAGGTCCCTCGTCCCTCGCCCCCAGGGCAATACACTTTCGGAGTCCGCCGCCCTCGGCCCCCGGGTTATGGTCAGTAGGGGATACGCTGCCCTCGCCTCAGTGGTATGCTCTGTCAGGGTCCGGCCGGGCCATCGCTCCCGGGAGGATCATCTGTCGGTGTCCATTGTACTCAACCTCGGGGCAATGCTCTGTCGGGGTCCGCCGTCCTCGCCCCTGGGGCAATGCTCTTCCACCCTCATCCCGGGCGATGCTCGTTTGGGGTTTGTCGCCTTCACCCCCGGGGCAATACAGTTTCGGAGTCTGGCTGCCCTCTCCCCACGGGCGATGGTCAGTAAGCATATGTCGCCCTCGCCCCCCAGTGGGATGCTCTGTCAAGGACCCTCGTCCCTCGACCCTGAAGGGATGCTCTGTCGGGGTCTGTCATCGCCGCCTCACGGGGATGCTCTGTTGGTGTCTGTCGCCCCTCGCCCCTCAAGGGGATGCTCTGTCGGGGTCCGTCGTCCCTCGCCCGTGGGAGGAGGATCTTTTCGGCATCCGTGGCCCTCGTCCCAGGTGGATGTTCTGTCAGGGTCCGTCATCTTCGCACTGGGGGATGCTCTGTTGGGGTCCGCTGCCCTCGCCTTGGGGGGATCATCTGTCGGGGTCCGTCGTCCTCTTCCCCGGGTGGATGATCTGTCGGGGTCCATCGCCCTTGCTCCCGGGGGGATGCTCTGTCGGGGTCCCTCGTCCTCGCTTTGGGGGGATGTTGTCTCGGGGTCTGTTGTCCTGGCCCCCGGGGGGATGGTCTGTCGTGGTCCTTCGTCCTCTAACCAGGGGGTTGCTCGGTCAAGGTCCGTCATCGTCACCCCTGGGGGATGCGCTGTTGGGGTCCGTCGCCCTCGTCCCTGTACGATGCTCTGTCGGGGTCCCTCCTCCTCTCCTTCAGGGGAGTCTTTGTTGGGGTTCGTCGCCGTCGTCTCACAGGGATCATCTGTCAGGGTCCCTCGTCCTCGCCCGTGGGGGATGTACTCTCGGGATTCTTCGTCCTTGCCCCCGGGGGGATGTTCTATCGCGGTCCCTCATCCTTGCCCCCGGGATGATGATATTTCGGTGTCCGTCGCCCTTGTCCTGGGGCGATGATCTGACGGAGTTCATCATCCTCGAACCGGGAGGATGCTCTGTCAGGGTCCGTCGTCCTCGCCCCCGGGGGGATGCCCTGTCACATTCCGTCGTCACACCCGGGACGATCATCTGTCGGAGTCCATCGTGACTCACCCCAGGGGCAATGATCTGTTAAGGTCCTCGCCCTCGCCCCCTGGGGCGATGATCTGTCAGGGTCCGTTGCAATCATCCCGGGGGGATGCTCTGTCAGGGTCCGTCTTCCTCTCCCCTGGGGGGATGATCTGTCGAGGTCCCTCGTCCTCGCCCCCAAGGCAATACACTTCCAGGATCCGTCGTCCTCGCTCCTGGGGCGATGGGCAGTAAGGATATGGCATACTCGCCCCGGGGAGGATTATCTTATGGCGCCCCGATGGATTTCTCGCTCCGAGGCAATGCTCTGTCAAGGACCTTAGTCCTCACTCTGGAGGAATGTTCTGTCGGGGTGTGTCGTCCTTGCCCTACGGGGATGTCCTGTTGGGGTCGGTCGTCCCTCGCCCCCAGGGCAATACACTTTCAGGTCCCGTTATCCTCGCCCATGGGGCGATGCTCTGTAAGGGTCTGTCGCTTCGCCACACGGGATGCTCCTGTCGGGTCCAACGCCCTCGCCCCGGGCGAGCATGCTTGTCGTGGTGTGTCGTCCTAGCCCCAGGGGGATGCTCTGTCAAGGTCCGTTGTTCGTTAGCACGGGGATGCTCAGACAGGGCCCTTCATCCTCGCCCTCGGGGGATGATCTGATGGGGTCTCTCGTCCTCGCCCTCCGGGCAATACAATTTCGGGGTCCATCGCCCCGCCCCCCACGGGGCTGCTCTGTCAGGGTCTGTCGCACGCCCCCCAAGGCAATGATCTGTCGGGGTCTGTCGGGTGCTCGCCCCCACGAAGATGCCCCTGTCAGTGTCTGATGTCCTGGGCCCCAGGAGGATCATTTCTCGGTGTCCGCCGCCCTCAACCCCGGGGCGAAGCTCTGTCAGGGTTCCTCCTCCTCATCCTCGAGGCGGTGCTCTGTCAGGGTCCGCCTCCCTCGCCTCCCGGGGATGCTCTGTCAGGGTCCATCGCCCTCGTCCCAGAGCGATGACCTGTAGGCGTCTGTCATCCTCGCCCCACGGGGATGTTCTTGACGGGGTCCGACGTCCTCGCGCTCCCGGGACGATGGTCAGTAGGGATACGTCCTACTCGCCCCTGAGAGGATGATCTTTCGGCGTCCGTCGCCCCTCGTCCCGGGGAGATGCTGTGTCAGGATTCATAGTCCCTCACCCTGGGGGATGCCGAATCAGGGTCCTTCGTCATCGCACCCGGGAGGATCATGTGTCGGTGTCAGTCGTTTTCGCCCCCGGTCGATGCTCTGCAGGGATCCTCGCCCTTGCCCCCCAGGGTGATGTTCAGTAGAGATACGTTGTCCTCGCCTCCGGAGGGATGCTTTTTCGGGGTCTGTCGTCCTCACCGTTGGGGAGATGATCTCTCGCTGTCCTCGTCCTCGCCCCCGGGGCAATACACTTTAAGAATCCATCGTCCTCGCCTCCTGGGGCGATGGTGAGAAGGGGATACGCCATACTCGCCCCCGAGAGGATGATCTTGCGGCGCCCGCCGCCTCGTCATGGTGTGCGATGCTCTGTCAAGGACCCTCGTCCTCGCCCCGAAGGGATGCTCTGTCGGGGTCTGTCGTCCTCGCCCCGAGAGGATGCTCTGTCGGGGTCCAACATCCCACGCCCCCCCGGGACGATGCTTTGTCGGTGTCTTTTGGTCATCGCACCGGAGAAGATCAACTGTCGGTATCCATCGTCTTCGCCCTTGGCGGCATGATCTGTCGGGGTCCCTCGTCCTCGCCAACGGGAGGATGATCTTTTGGCGCCCGGCCACCCTCGTCCCGGGGAGATGCTCTGTCAGGGTTCATCCGCCCTCGCACCAGGGGGGATGATCGGGTCAGGGTCCGTCGTCCTCGCCCCCTGGGGGCAATGCTCTGTCGAGATCCATCGCCCTCGCCCCGGGCACAATCTCTCGGGGTCCCTCGTCCTCACCCCCTGGGGCAATACTTATTCGGAGTCTGTCGTCCTCGGCCCCCGGGTGATGGTCAGTAGGGATACATCGCCCTCGCCCCCAGTGGGATGTTCTGTCGGGGTCCGGCTGCCCCTCGCCCCGAGGGAGGAGGATCTTTCAGCGCCCTCTGTCGCCCCTCGCCCCAGAGGGGATGTTCTGTCAGGGTCCGTCGCCCTTGTCACAGAGTGATGCTCTGTCGAAGTCTGTCGCCCCTCGCCCCCCAGGGCAATACACTTTCAGGTCCCTGCTGTCCTTTGACTCGCGGGGCGATGCTCTGTAAGGGTCTGTCGTCCTTGCCCCACGGGGATGCTCCTGTCGGGGTCCAACGCCCTCAGCCCCAGGGGCGATGCTTTGTCGTGGTGTGTCGCCCTAGCCCCGGGGGGATGCTCTGTCAAGGTCCTTGTTCTCGCTTACACGGGGATGCTCAGTCAGGGCCCACATCATCCTCGCCCCTCGGGGGATGATCTGTCGGGGTCCCTCATCCCTCGCCCCGGGCAATACAATTTCGGGTCTGTCGCCCTCGCCCCACGGGGCTGCTCTTTCAGGGTCTGTCGCTATCGCCCCCAAGGCAATGATCTGTCGGGGTCTGTCGTGCTCGCCCCACGGAGATGCCCCTGTCAGTGTCCTGGTCGCCCTGGGCCCCAGGAGGATCATTTCTCGGTGTCCGCTTGTTCTCAACCCCGGGCGATGCTCTGTCAGGGTTCCTCCTCCTCATCCTCGAGGCGGTGCTCTGTCAGGGTCCGCTCTCCCTCGCCTCTCCTGGGGGATGCTCTGTCAGGGTCCGACGTCCTCGCCCCGGGCGTGATGGTCAGTAGGGGTACGCCCTACTCGCCCCCTGAGAGGATGATCTTTGGCGTCCGCCGCCCTCGCCCCGGGAGATCCTGTGTCAGGGTTTATCGCCCTCACCCTGGGGGGATGCCGAATCGGGGTCCTTCGTCATCGCACCCAGGAGGATCATGTGTCGGTGTCAGTCATTTTCGCCCCCCGGTCGATGCTCTGCAGGGGTCCTCGTCCTTGCCCCCCAGGGTGATGTTCAGTAGAGATACGTTGTCCTCGCCTCCCGGAGGGATGCTTTTTCGGGTCCGCCGCCCTCACCGCTGAGGAGATGATCTCGGTGTCCCTTGTCCTCGCCCCCGGGGCAATACATTTTAAGAATCTGTCGCCCCTCGCCCTGGGGCGAGTGGTGAGAAGGGAATTCATCATACTCGCCCCCCAAGAGGATGATCTTGCGGCGCCCTTTGCCCTCGCCACGGTGTGCGATGCTCTGTCAAGGACCCTCGCCCTCTAGCCTTCAAGGGATGTTCTGTCGGGATCTGTCATCCCTCGCCCCCACGGGGATGCTCTCATGGGTTCTGTCGTCCTCGCCCTCGAGGGGATGCTCTGTCGGGGTCCGTCGTCCTCGCCCCCCAGGGCAATACATTTTCAGGGCCCGTTGTTCCTCGCCCCACGGGCGATGCTCTGTAAGGGTCTGTCGCCCTCGCCCCCACGGTGGATGCTCTGTCAGGGTCCAACATCCCACGCCTCCGGACGATGCTTTGTCGGGTTGTTTCGCCCTCACCCCGGGGGGAATGCTCTGTCGGGGTCCATTGTCCTCGCTACCCGGGCGATGCTCTGTCAGTGTCCGCTCGCCCTCGCCCCCTCGGGGATGATCTGTTGGGGTCCCTCGCCCTCGCCCCCGGGCAATACACTTTCGGGGTCCGCTGCCCTCACTGCCGGGCGATGGTCAGTAGGGATACGCCATACTCGCCCTCAAGAGAGGATGATCTTGCGGCGCTTGTCGCCCCTCGCCCCGGGAGATGCCTTGTCGGGTGTCTTTTGTCATCGCACCCGGTGAAGATCAACTGTCGGGTATCCATCGTCTTCGCCCTTGGCAGCATGATCTGTCGGGGTCCCTCGCCCCTCGCCAACGGGAGGATGATCTTTGGCGTCCGTCGCCCTCGTCCCGGGGAGATGCTCTGTCAGGGTTCATCGCCCTCGCACTAGGGGGGATGATCGGTCAGGGTTCATCGCCCTCGCCCCCGGGCGATACTCTCTCGGGTCTCCTCGCCCCTGCCCCCCGGGGCAATACTCTTCGAGTCTGTCGCCCCCGGCCCCCGGGTGATGGTCAGTAGGGATACATCGCCCTCGCCCCCAGTGGGATGTTCTGTTGGAGTCTGTCGTCCCCAAGGGAGGAGGATCTTTCGGGCCGCCCCTCGTCCCAGAGGATGTTCTGTCGGGTCCGCTGCTCGCACTGGGGGATGCTCTTTCAGGGTCCATCGCCCTTGCCTTTGGGGGGGATTATCTGTTGGGGTCCGCCGTCTCTTCCCCCGGGTGGATGATCTTTCGGAGTTCGTCAGCTGTCGCCTCCCGGGGGATGCTCTGTCGGGGTCTGTCGCCCTCGCTTCCTGAGGGATGATTTGTTGGGGTCCCTCCTCCTCCTCTCTGTTGGGTACTCTGTCTGGGTCCGCCGCCCCAGGGGGATGCTCTGTCGGGTGTCTTGCTACCCTGGCGCTCGGGGGATGATCTGTCGGTGTCCGTCGCCCTCGCCCTGGGGCGGTGTTTCTCGGTGTCCACCCTCTTCACCACGAGGGAGGATCAGGGTGCCTCGTCGCCTCCATCCTTTCTGTGTGTGGATGGTGGGGTTGGTCAGGACATCTCCTACCGCCTCCCATTACTGAGGAAGGGTCCAGGAGGTCTCAGTTCTTACCTTGGGGTGAGTGGGGATGGTCTCCCTGGAGCGGAGCAGTCTCTGGTGGGGTCTCCGCGCCCTTAGTTGCCGCCTCCTTCGCTATAGGGGGGTCAGGATCGCCTCCCGCCCTCGTTTTTTTGTGGGGATGAGTGGTCAGGTCATGTCCATCCTCCTTCTCTGCAACACAGAGGGCACGGGTGGTCTCTGTCCACCTCATCTTTGACAGGCTGGGGGCGCCTGCTCGCTCCGGGGGAGCACCAACAGTAGTCCTGGGGAGCGGTGTCTCCGCTGCCTTTGCCCCGGGGTGATGCTCTGTCAGGGTCTGTCGTCTTCTAGCCCTATGTCCATCGTCATGGCCCCCCGGGGAGATGCACTGCCAGTGTCCACCCTCCTCACCCCAATATGAGGACCAGGGAGCGGGGTGTCGCCATCGTTATCCTGCATGGAAATATGTGTGTGGGGCGGGCGTGTCAGGTCACCGCGGTCTTCCTCCACCATGGAAGGGGGCCGAGTGATCTGTGCTCATCAGCGGGTGTAAGCTCCGGGGTTCTCCGTGGAGCAGAGTGACGGGCGGCGCTACTGGCGCCCTTCGCTGTCGGGCAGACGGCGAGAGCGGATCTCCGCCCGCCCGTGGGTTCCTCCCTGGTGCGCTGCTCGGGCTCTCTCCTGGGACCCCTCCTCCTCTTTCCCGGCCGCCTTTGCTGATGAGGACCCGAGGCCAGCGGGGCTCTTTATATACTCCAGACCAAGCCCCCGCCCCCTTTCAGGCACAGCCAATAGGAGCCCAGGAACAAGCGTGGGGGGGAGCACCCAGCGTTGCTCATTGTGACGACACAAAGAGGACGCGTGGCCACAGCGTGACCGAGCGTTCTGATTGGTCGGAAGGAGAAAGAGCTGAAAAGGGGCGTGGCTCGGGCCCGGGGGAAGAAGGACAGATGTGAGGGCGTGGTAAGGGCGGGGCCGGGGTCACACCGGGATTTTGGGAGCAGCTCCGGGCGCTCCCGGTCCATCCACAGCTCTCCTGGGCCCTTCCAGGACTGCAAGAAGCAAAGGAAGGGGTCTGTGAGCGTACCTACCCCATTCCAACGGTCGACAAGTGTCGACAGCCTGACGAGACGTTGCAACACTTATGGCTAATAGGACATTTCAGGATTTATTCACCAATTACACACTGCCAACAAAGACATTTATGTTTTTAATACAATACTAAAATTTTGTCTAATTGCAGTGTGAACTTTCTTAGCCAATCCTGTTCTGGCACACAGACCTAGTCTAAGACTTTTTGTCACATCTGCCACTAATTTTATTCTTCTTTTTATCATAAAATCTACAGCTAAACTTTTCTCACCTAAATACAATTCTGCTTTAATCCGCATTTTTGCTTCTAGCACCTAAGTTGGAAGCATTTCCTGAGGCCTCCGGTCAAATCCTGTGTTCTTTTCTAGACTTTGATTGGCAGGCCCAATGTCGAGAGAATTTCTTGCATTTTGAATTCCAACAGAATCTCACAGACCCGAGGCTCTCTTGTGACACAGTAGGGCCTGGTGGAACCAAGGGCAGCATTGTGACACCCCAGAACCTCACGGAACCGAGCGTCCATCGTGACGCAGCGGGCCCTGGGGAAAGGAAATCTCACTGCCAAAGCATTTCTGGCTGATAAAAGTTTGATTTGGGCCAGTTTTATCTGGGCCAACACCCAGGGATGCTCGAGGGTCTCCATAGCTCTGGGCCTGTGAAATGCTCGAGGTGGCCGGAGGGTTTCTGTCCCTCTCCTTTGGGGGTGGGGTCTTCATCGCTCTGGGGACACCGCAGGGTCTCTGTCCCTCTCACCCTGGGATGACCGCCCCGAGCATCCCCCAGTGTGACACGGCCAGAGACCCCCAGCCCCGCCATGCCCCAGTGTGACACGGCCAGAGACCTCCAGCCCTGCCATTCCCTTCAGGAGAGGCCCAAAACCCCCCAGGACCGCCCAGGGAGGAGGGGGACGGAGACATCCCGGGGCCCCTCGTGCTCCCTGCCTGGCTGAGGGTCTCTGTCTTCCTCTTCGTGGGGCGGGGGAGGCTTTGAGCTTGGTTTGGGTGGCGAGGGACTCGTTGCGAGAGTAAAGAACAGGCACAGCACTTGATGTGATTTTTGCCAATTTTATTTTAGCCTTAGATTTTTTGAACCGGGAGGATGGCCAGACCCCTCCGATTTGGGGGGCTGGCGCGGACCCTCGCTGCCCCCGTGCTTGTCTGTCCTTAGCTTTGTTGAGCCGGGGTGGTGTCCGACCCCCTCCGATTTTGGGAGGCCGCTGTGTTCTCCATCCACCTTACCTTTGGCAGGCTGTGCTGTCTTTGTCGCCTTTTGGCGGGGAGGGGAAAGTGCTGTCGGTGTGCATCGTCCTTGCCCCCGGGGGGAGGCTCACCCCCTGTCCTGGGGTGACGTTGCAGTGCTTTATATCCACAATAGTGTGCTCATGCCTGGAGGGTTTGTTTTGTCTAGCTAGACAGCGCCCCTCCCCATCGGTGAGCTGCTGCCGCTGTGCTGCTTGCAAGCTGCTGCTCCCTGTCCCCACCCTGCGCGGCTCAGCCGCTTTTAGCTGCTTCTGCTTGCTTAGCTGCTGCTTCTGCCCCCCACTTTGCTTAGGCTGCTTTCCTTTATTTTTCCTTCCCTTATTAGCTTGGAGTACCACGTGAACCTGATCCTGGACGACCTGGAACATCAAGAAACGCCGGGCGCCTGGTCATGAAAAGAAATACGCGTTTCTGCCCTCCCCGGCACCGGAGACCTTCTGAGGCTGTACATCCACTCGGATGGGTGAAGTTTGCTGCGTCACCTGCGAATTTTTTCTGTGTGTTTGCTAAATAAACAAGTTTTTTCGACTTTTTCTCTGAGGAAAATCTTCCCAAATCTGGTGTTTGGAAGGGGAAGTGTTTGGAGAATTTGTTGCTTAAGGGGTTCCTTTTGGAGATTCTTCCCCTAATTTGCCCTAAACCAGGACACGCCCGTATCTGCCCTCACCCCGGGGAATGCTCCGTCCCTGTCCGCAGTTGTCCCGAGGCAATGCTGTGCCGTTGTCCACCCTTCTCGCCAATGGGGCAATGTTCTGTCGTGGTTCGTTATCCTCGGCCCCTCGGCTATGCTCTGTCGAGGTCCGCTGTCCTCACCCCCGGGAAAATGCTCTGTCGGGGTCCCTTGCCTTCGTCCCCGGGGCGATGCTCTGTCAGGGTCCGCCGCCCTCATTCCAGGGCGATTCTCTTTGGGGCCCGTCATCCGTGCCGCTGGGGCAATACACTTTCGAGGCCCGTCGTCCTCGCCCCCGGGAGATGGTCAGCAGAGGTGCGCTCCTCGCCCCCAGTGGGATGCTCTGTCGGGGTCCGTCATCCTCGCCCCTGGGAGAAGATCTTTCTGCATCCGTCAGCCCTCATCCCGGGGATGTCCTCTCAGATCCCTCGTCCACGCCCCTGGGGGATGCTCTGTCTGGGGTCCTCGTTTTTGCCCCCCGGGGCAATGCTCTGTGGGGATCCGTCGCTCGCCCCCGTGGGGATGCTCTGTCGGAGTCCGCCATCATCGCACCAGAGGGATGCTCTGTCCGTGTCCGACGCCCTCGGCCCCGGGCGATGCTCTGTCGGGGTTAGCCGACTTTGCCCCTGGGATGATGTTCTTCGGCACCTTTTACCCTCGTCTCGGGGATGCTCTGTCGGGGTCTCTCATCGCACCCAGAAGGACCATGTATCGGTGTCCGTCATCTCCTCACCTTCAGGGCAGTGCCCTGTCAGGGTCCCTCATCCTCGCCTCAGGAAGATGATCCGTCTGGGTCCGTCGCCCTCGTCCCGGGCGATACTCTGTCAGGGTCCGACGTCACGTGGCCCCGGGGCGATGCCCTGTCAAGTTCTGTTGCCCTCGCCCTCGGGGGATGATCTGTCGAGGTCCTCGCCTCGCCCTTGGGGCGATGCTCTGTCAGTGTCCGCCTCCCTCGTCTCCGGGGATGCTCTGTCACGGCCTGTCGCCCTCGTCCAAAGACGATGCTCTGGCAGGGTCCATCTCCCTCGTCTACCTGGGATGATCTGTCAGGATCCATCGCCCTCGTCCCGGGACGATGCTCTGTAGGGGTCCATCGTCCTCGCCCCCGGGGCAATACACTTTAGGAATCCGTTGTCCTCGCCTACGGGGCTATGCTCTGTGAGGGTCTGTCTTCCTCGCCCCAAGGGGATGTTCTATCTGGGTCCGTGGTCTTCGTTACCCGAGGATGCTCTGTCAGTGTCCATCGTCCTCGCCCTCGGGGGGATGATCTGTCGGGGTCCCTCGTCCTCGCCCCCATGGCAATACACTTTCGGGGTCCGTCATCCTCGCTCCCGGGGCGATGGTCAGTATGGATACGTCATACTCGCCCCTGGGACGTTGATCTTGCAATGCTCTGTTGGGTACACTCATCCTCGCCCCGAAGGGATGATCTGTCGGCATCCATCATGCTCGCCCTTGGGATAATACACTTTCGGGGTTGGTCGTCCTCGCCCCCGAGGCGATGGTCAGTAGGGATACGTCTTCCTCGCCCCAGTGGGATGCCTTGTCGTGGTCCCTTGTCCTCGCCCCCAAGAAGATGATCTTTCAGCGTCTGTCGCCCTCGTCCCAGGGGAATGATCTGTCGGCATCCCTCGTCCTTGCCCCCGAGGCAATACACTTTTGGGGTCCGTCAACCTCTCTCCCGGGGCGATGGTCAGTAGGGATACGTCATACTTGCCCCCGAGAGGATGATCTTGCAGAGTCCGTCGCCCTCCTCCTAGGGCAATGCTCTGTTGGTGACCCTCGTCCTCGCCCCGAAGGGATGCTCTGTCGGGGTCTGTCGTCCTCGCCCCACGGGGATGCCCAGTCGGGGTCCATCCTCTTCGCCCCCTGGGCTATGCTCTGTTGGAGTCTGTCGTCCTCGCACCGGTAGAAAGCCTTGTCGGGGTCCGTCATCATCACACCCGAGAGGATCATTTGTCAATGTCCGTCATCCTCATCCCTGGGGCAAGGCTCTGTCGGGGTCCTTCGTCCTCGCCCTCGGGGCGATGCTCTGTCACAGTCCGTCTCCCTCATCGCCTGTGGATTCTCTGTCCGGGTCCATCGCCCTCGTCCCAGGGCGATGCTCTGTCAGGGTCTGTCGCCCTCGTCCTGGGGCGATGCTCTGTCGGGGTCCGTCGTCCTCGCCCCACGGGGATGCCCTGTTCAGGGTCCGTCGTCCCTGCCCCCTGGGCGCTGCTCTGTCGGGGTCTGTCTTCCTCGCCCCGGGGAGATGCCCTGTCGGGGTCCGTCGTCATCGCACCCGGGAGGATCATTTGTCGGTGTCCATCGTCCTCAACCCCGGGGCAATGCTCTGTCGGGGTCCCTTGTCCTTTCCCCGGGGTGGATGGTTTTCGACATCCGTCACCCTCGTTCCCGGGGGGATGCTCTGTCGGGGTCCGTCATCCTCGCCCCGGGAAGATGCCCTGTCGGGGTCTGACATCATTGCTCCCGGGAGGATCATGTGTCGCTATCCGTCGTCCTCAACCGCGGGGCAATGCACTCTCGGGGTCCCTTGTCCTCGCCTCCAGGGCAATACCCTGTCAGGGTCCGTCGTCCTCGCCCTCGGGGGGATGATCTCTCTGAATTTGTCGTCCTCTCACCGGGGGGATGCCTTCTTGGGGTCCATAATCATCGCACCCAGGAGGATCATTTGTCAGTGTCATTCGTCCTCAACCCCGGGGCAATGATCTGTCAAGGTCCCTAGTCCTCGCCCTTGGAGCGATGCTTTGTCAGGGTCCGTCTCCCTCGTCTCGCAGGGATGCTCTGTCAGGGTCCATCGCCTTCGTTCCAGGGTGATGCTCTGTAGGGGTCTGTCGTCCTAGCCTCACGGGGATGCCCTGTCAGGGTCCAACGTCCTTGGCCCTGGGGAGATGCTCTGTCGGGGTGTGTCGTCCCTGCCCCGGGGGGATGCTCTATCAGGGTCCGTTGTCCTCATTACCCGGGGATGCTCAGTCAGGGCCCGTCGTCCTCGCCCTCGGGCGGATGATCTGTCAGCATCCCTCGTCCTTGACCCCGGGGCAATACACTTTCGGGGTCCGTCGTCCTCTCCAGGGGCGATGGTCAGTAGGAATACGTCATACTTGCCCCCCAAGAGGATGATCTTGCGGCGTCCTTCACCCTCATCCCGGGGCGATGCTCCGTCAGGGTCATTCGCCCTCGTCCCAGGGCTATGCCCTGTCGGGGTCCGTCGTCCTCGCCCCCGGGGTGATGCTCTGTCAGGGTCCGTCGTTCTCACCCTACGGGGTGCCCTGTCGGGGTCCGTCGTCATCACACCCGGAAGAATCATTTTTCGGTGTCCGTCCTCCTCAACCCTGGGGGCAATGCTCTCGGGGGTGACTTGTCCTCGCCCCGGGGCCATGCTCTGTCGGGGGTCTGTGGTCCTTGCCCCCGGGAGGATGATCTTTAGGCGTCCTTCGCCCTCGTCCCGGGGTGATGCTCTGTCAGGGTTCGCCATCCTCGCACCGGGGGATGCTCTGTCATCGTCCGACATCTCGGCCCCGGGACGATGCTTTGTCGGGGTCCGTCGTCATCGCCTTGGCGGGATCATCTGTCAGGGTCCGTCATCCTCGTCCCCACGATGATGATCTTTCGGCATCTGTCACCCTCATCCTGGGGGGATGTTCCTTCAGGGTCCCTCGTCCACGCTCTAGGGGGGATGCTGTGTCTTGGTCCCTCGTCCTCACCCCCGGATCAATGTAATGTCGGGGTTTGTCGTCCTCGGCCCCAGGGGGATGCTCTTTCGGGGTCCGTCATCTTCGCACCGGAGGGATGCTCTGTCCGTGTCCGACGTCCTCGGCCCCGGGGCGATGTTTTGTCAAAGTGTGTCGTCCTCGCCCCAGGGGGATGCTCTGTCAAGGTCCGTAGTCCTCGTTACCCGGGGATGCTCTGTCAGGGTCCGTCGTCCTCGCCCTCAGGGGGATGATCTGTCGGGGTCAGTCATCCTCGCCACACAGGGATGCACTGTCGGGATGTGTCGTCCTCGCACCGGGGGATGCCTTGTCAGGGTCCGTCGTCATCGCACCCGGGAGGATCATTTGTCGGTGTCAGTCATCCTCAACCCCGGGGCAATGCTCTGTCGGGGTCCCTCGTCCTCGCCCTCGGGGGGATGATCTGTCGAGGTCCCTCGCCCTCGCCCTTGGGGCGATGCTCTGTCAGTGTCCGTCTCCTCGTCTCCCGGGGATGCTCTGTCACGGCCTGTCGCCCTCGTCCAAAGACGATGCTCTGGCAGGGTCCATCTCCCTCGTCTACCTGGGATGATCTGTCAGGATCCATCGCCCTCGTCCCGGGACGATGCTCTGTAGGGGTCCATCGTCCTCGCCCCCGGGGCAATACACTTTAGGAATCCGTTGTCCTCGCCTACGGGGCTATGCTCTGTGAGGGTCTGTCTTCCTCGCCCCAAGGGGATGTTCTATCTGGGTCCGTTGTCTTCGTTACCCGAGGATGCTCTGTCAGTGTCCGTCGTCCTCGCCCTCGGGGGGATGATCTGTCGGGGTCCTCGTCCCTCGCCCCCGTGGCAATACACTTTCGAGTCCGTCATCCCTGCGCTCCGGGGCGATGGTCAGTATGGATACGTCATACTCGCCCCTGGGACGTTGATCTTGCGGCGTCCATCGCCCTCGTCCTGGGGCAATGCTCCTTCGGGGTCTGTCGTCCTCGCACCACGGGGATGTCCTGTCGGGGTCCGTCGTCCTCGCCGCCGGGGCGATGTTCTCTCGGGGTCCGTCGTCCTCGCCCCGAGGAGATGCCCTGTCGATGTCCGTCGTCATCGGAACCCGGGGATGATCTGTCACAGTCCGTCGTCCTCGCCCCCGAGAGGATGATCTTGCGGCGTCCATCGCCCTCGTCTCGGGGCGATGCTCTGTAGGTGACCCTTGTCCTTTCCCCGAAAAAATGTTCTGTCAGGGTCTGTCGATCTCGCCCCACAGGGATGCCCTATCGGGGTGCGTCTTTCTAGCCCCTGGGGCGATGTTCTGTCGGGGTCTGTCATCCTCACCCCACAGGGATGCCCTGTCGGGGTCCGTCCTTCTCGCCCCTGGGGCGATGGTCTGTCGGGGTCTGTCGTCCTCGTTCCGGGAGGATGCCTTGTCGAGGTCCGTCGTCATCGCACCCAGGAGGATCAATTGTCGGTGTCCATCGTCCTCAACCCCGTGGCAATGCTCTGTCGGAGTCCCTCGTCCTCGCCTGCGGGGCGATGCTCTGTCACGGTCCGTCTCCCTCATCACCCAGGGATTCTCTCTCAGGGACCATTACCCTCTTTCCAGGGGCGATGCTCTGTCAGGGTCCATCGCCCTCTTCCGAGGCGTTGCTCTGTCGGGGTTCGTCGTCCCTCAACCCCGGGGCAATGCTCTCGGGTTCAGTCATCCCTCGCTCCACGAGGATGCCCTGTCAGGAGTCCATCGTCCCTCGCCCCCAGGGCAATGCTCTGTCGGGGTCCGTCGTCCCTCACCCCGGGGCGATGCTCTGTCAGGCTCTGTCGTCCTTGCCCTCGGGAGGATTGTCTTTAAACATCCGTCGTACTTGCCCCCGGAGATGATCTGTCGGGGTCCGTCGTCCCTCGTACCGGGGGGATGATCTGTTGGGGTCTGTCGTCCTCATTCCGGGGGATGCCTTGTCGAGGTCCGTCGTCATCGCACCGGGAGGATCAATTGTCGGTGTCCGTCGTCCTCAACCCCGTGGCAATGCTCTGTCGGGGTCCCTCGTCCCTCGCCCTCTGGGGCGATGCTCTGTCAGGAGTCCGTCTCCCTCATTCCCGGGGATGCCCTTTCAGGGTTCGTCACCCTCGTCCCGGGGCGATGCTCTGTCAGGGTCTGTTGTCCGGCGCTCCTGGGGCAATGATTTGTCAAGGTCTGTCGTCCCTCGCCTCACGGGGATGCCTTATCGGGGTTAGTCGTTCTTGCCTCTGGGGTGATGATCTGTCGGGGTCTGTCGTCCTCGCCCCAAGGGGATGCCCTGTCGGGGTCCGTCCTTCTCACCCATGGGGCGATGCTCTGTCGGGGTCCGTCATCCTCGCACCGGGGTGATGCCTTGTCGGGGTCTGTCGTCATCGCAACCGGGAGGATCAATTGTCAGTGTCCGTCGTCCTCAACCCCGGGGCAATGCTCTGTCGGGGTCCCTTGTCCTCTCCCACGAAGCGATGCTCTGTCGGGGGTCTGTCGTCCCTTCCCGGAGAGGATGGTTTTCGACATCCGTCACCCCTCGTCCCAGGGGGATTTTCTGTCAGGGTCCGTCGTCCCTCGCCCCGGGAGGAATGCCCTGTCATGGTCTCCCGTCATCGCACCCGGAAGGATCATATGTGGGAGTATGTCATTCTCACCCCGGGGCAATGCCCTGTCGGGGTCCCTCGTCCTCACCCTGGGAAGATGATCTGTCAGTGTCCGTCCCCCTCGTCCCCGGGGGGATGATCTGTCGGGGTTTGTCGTCCTCGTACCGGGGGAATGCCTTGTTGAGGTCCGTCGTCATCTCACCCGGGAGGATCAATTGTCGGTGCCCGTCGTTCTCAACCCCGGGGCAATGCTCTGTTGGGTACACTCATCCTCGCCCCGAAGGGATGATCTGTCGGCATCCATCATGCTCGCCCTTGGGATAATACACTTTCGGGGTTGGTCGTCCTCGCCCCCGAGGCGATGGTCAGTAGGGATACGTCCTCCTCGCCCCAGTGGGATGCCTTGTCGTGGTCCCTTGTCCTCGCCCCCAAGAAGATGATCTTTCAGCGTCCGTCGCCCTCGTCCCAGGGGAATGATCTGTCGGCATCCCTCGTCCTTGCCCCCGAGGCAATACACTTTTGGGGTCCGTCAACCTCTCTCCCGGGGCGATGGTCAGTAGGGATACGTCATACTTGCCCCCGAGAGGATGATCTTGCAGGAGTCCGTCGCCCTCCTCCTAGGGCAATGCTCTGTTGGTGACCCTCGTCCCTCGCCCGAAGGGATGCTCTGTCGGGGTCTGTCGTCCCTCGCCCCACGGGGATGCCCAGTCGGGGTCCATCCTCTTAAGCCCCCCTGGGCTATGCTCTGTTGGAGTCTGTCGTCCCTCGCACCGGTAGAAAGCCTTGTCGGGGTCCGTCATCATCACACCCGAGAGGATCATTTGTCAATGTCCGTCATCCTCATCCCTGGGGCAAGGCTCTGTCGGGGTCCTTCGTCCTCGCCCTCGGGGCGATGCTCTGTCTGATCCGTCTCCCTCATCGCCTGTGGATTCTCTGTCCGGGTCCATAGCCCTGCGTCCCAGGGCGATGCTCTGTCAGGGTCTGTCGCCCTCGTCCTGGGGCGATGCTCTGTCGGGGTCCGTCGTCCCTCGCCCCACGGGGATGCCCTGTTCAGGGTCTGTCGTCCCTGCCCCCTGGGGCGCTGCTCTGTCGGGGTCTGTCTTCCCTCGCCCGGGGAGATGCCCTGTCGGGGTCCGTCGTCATCGCACCGGGAGGATCATTTGTCGGTGTCCATCGTCCTCAACCCCGGGGCAATGCTCTGTCGGGGTCCCTTGTCCTTTCCCGGGGTGGATGGTTTCGACATCCGTCACCCCTCGTTCCCGGGGGATGCTCTGTCGGGGTCCGTCATCCTCGCCCCGGGAAGATGCCCTGTCGGGGTCTGACATCATTGCTCCGGAGGATCATTTGTCGCTATCCGTCGTCCTCAACCCAGCGGGGCAATGCACTCTCGGGGGTCCCTTGTCCTCGCCTCCAGGGCAATACCCTGTCAGGGTCCGTCGTCCCTCGCCCTCGGTGGGATGATCTCTCTGAATTTGTCGTCCTCTCACCGGGGGATGCCTTCTTGGGGTCCATAATCATCGCACCCAGGAGGATCATTTGTCAGTGTCATTAGATCCTCAACCCCGGGGGCAATGATCTGTCAAGGTCCCTAGTCCTCGCCCTTGGGCGATGCTTTGTCAGGGTCCGTCTCCCTCGTCTGCAGGGATGCTCTGTCAGGGTCCATCGCCGTTCCAGGGTGATGCTCTGTAGGGGTCTGTCGTCCCTAGCCTCACGGGGATGCCCTGTCAGGGTCCAACGTCCTTGGCCCTGGGAGATGCTCTGTCGGGGTGTGTCGTCCCTGCCCGGGGGATGCTCTATCAGGGTCCGTTGTCCTCATTACCCGGGGGATGCTCAGTCAGGGCCCGTCGTCCTCGCCCTCGGGCGGATGATCTGTCAGCATCCCTCGTCCTTGACCCCGGGGCAATACACTTTCGGGGTCCGTCGTCCTCTCTCCAGGGGCGATGGTCAGTAGGAATACGTCATACTTGCCCCCAAGAGGATGATCTTGCGGCGTCCTTCACCCTCATCCCGGGGCGATGCTCCGTCAGGGTCATTCGCCCTCGTCCCAGGGCTATGCCCTGTCGGGGTCCGTCGTCCTCGCCCCCGGGGTGATGCTCTGTCAGGGTCCGTCGTTCTCACCCTACGGGGGTGCCCTGTCGGGGGTCCGTCGTCATCACACCCGGGAAGAATCATTTTTCGGTGTCCGTCCTCCTCAACCCTGGGGCAATGCTCTCGGGGTGACTTGTCCTCGCCCCCGGGGCCATGCTCTGTCGGGGTCTGTGGTCCTTGCCCCCGGGAGGATGATCTTTAGGCGTCCTTCGCCCTCGTCCCGGGGTGATGCTCTGTCAGGGTTCGCCATCCTCGCACCGGGGGGATGCTCTGTCATCGTCCGACATCCTCGGCCCCGGGACGATGCTTTGTCGGGGTCCGTCGTCATCGCCTTGGCGGGATCATCTGTCAGGGTCCGTCATCCTCGTCCCCACGATGATGATCTTTCGGCATCTGTCACCCTCATCCTGGGGGGATGTTCCTTCAGGGTCCCTCGTCCACGCTCTAGGGGGGATGCTGTGTCTTGGTCCCTCGTCCTCACCCCGGATCAATGTAATGTCGGGGTTTGTCGTCCCTCGGCCCCAGGGGATGCTCTTTTGGGGGTCCGTCATCTTCGCACCGGAGGGATGCTCTGTCCGTGTCCGGCGTCCCTCGGCCCCCGGGGCGATGTTTTGTCAAAGTGTGTCGTCCCTCGCCCCAGGGGATGCTCTGTCAAGGTCCGTAGTCCCTCGTTACCCGGGATGCTCTGTCAGGGAGTCCGTCGTCCTCGCCCTCAGGGGGATGATCTGTCGGGGTCAGTCATCCCTCGCCACACAGGGATGCACTGTCGGGATGTGTCGTCCCTCGCACCGGGGGATGCCTTGTCAGGGTCCGTCGTCATCGCACCCGGGAGGATCATTTGTCGGTGTCAGTCATCCTCAACCCGGGGCAATGCTCTGTCGGGGTCCCTCGTCCCTCGCCCCTCGGGGAAATGCTCTGTCAAAGGGTCCATCGCCCTCGTCCCAGGGCGATGCTCTGTCGAGATCCGTTGTCCTCGCACCTGGGAGGATCATTTGTCGGGTGTCCGTTGTCCTCAACCATGTAGCAATGCTCTGTCGGGGTCCCTCGTCCTCGCCCCCGAAGGGATGATCTGTGGGGATCTGTCGTCCTCGGCCCCGGCGGGACACCTTGTCGGGGTCAGTCATCATCGCACCCAGGAGGATCATTTTTCGGTGTCCATCGTCCTCAACCCCGGGACAATGCTTAGTTGGGGTCCCTCGTCCTTGCCCTCGGGGTGATGCTCTGTCAGGGTCCATTGCCCCTGTCCCGGGACTATGCTCTCTCAAGGTCCGTCATTTTTGCGCCAGGGGCAATACACTTTTGGGGTCTGTTGTCCTCGCCCCCAGGGCGATGCTCTGTAGGGGTCTTTCGTCCTTGCCGCACAGGGATGTCCTGTTGGGGTCGTCCTTGCCCCCGGGAGGATGGTTTTCGACATCCGTCACCCTCGTCCCAGGGGGATTTTCTGTCAGGGTCCGTCGTCTTCGCCCCGGAGGGATGCTCTGTCGCGGTCTCCTGTCATCGCACCCGGAAGGATCATATGTGGGAGTATGTCATTCTCACCCCCGGGGCAATGCCCTGTCGGGGTCCCTCGTCCTCACCCTGGGAAGATGATCTGTCAGTGTCCGTCGCCCTTGTCCCCGGGGGGATGATTTGTCGAGGTTTGTCGATCCTCGTGCCGGGGGATGCCTTGTTGAGGTCCGTCGTCATCTCACCCGGGAGGATCAATTGTCGGTGCCGTCATTCTCAACCCGGGGCAATGCTCTGTTGGAGTACACTCATCCTAGCCCGAAGGAATGATCTGTCGGCATCCATCATGCTCGCCCTTGGGATAATACACTTTCGAGGGTTGGTGGTCCCTCACCCCCCGAGGCGATGGTCAGTAGGGATCGTCCTCCCTGCGCCCCAGTGGGATGCCTTGTGGTGGTCCCTTGTCCTCGCCCCAAGAAGATGATCTTTCAGCATCCGTCGCCCTCGTCCCAGGGGAATGATCTGTGGCGTCCCTCGTCCTTGCCCCCCGAGGCAATACACTTTTGGGGTCCGTCAACCTCTCTCGAGCTGATGGTCAGTAGGGATCACGTCATACTTGCCCCCGAGAGGATGATCTTCGCGAAGTCCGTCGCCCTCCTCCTAGAGGCGATGCTCTGTTAGTGACCCTCGTCCTCGCCCCCGAAGGGATGCTCTGTCGAGGGTCTGTCATCCCTCGCACCAGGGGATGCCCAGTCGGGGTCAATCCTCTTCGCCCCCTGGGCTATGCTCTGTTGGAGTCTGTCGTCCCTCGCACGGTAGAAAGCCTTGTCGAGGTCCGTCATCATCACACCGAGAGGATCATTTGTCAATGTCCGTCATCCTCATCCTTGGGGGCAAGGCTCTGTCAGGGTCCTCGTCACCCTCGCCCTGCGGTGATGCTCTGTCTGATCCGTCTCCTCATCGCCTGTGGATTCTCTGTCGGGTCCATCGCCCTCGTCCCAGAGGCGATGCTCTGTCAGGGTCTGTACGCCCTCGTCCTGGGGGTGATGCTCTGTCAGAGTCGTGCGTCCTCTGCGCCCCAGGGGATGCCCTGTTCAGGGTCCGTCGTCCCTGCCCCTGGGCCTGCTCTGTCAGGGTCTGTCTTCCTCACCCAGGGAGATGCCCTGTCGCTGGTCAGTCGATCATCGCACCGGGAGGATCATTTGTTGATGTCCATCGTCCTCAACCCCAGCGAAATGCTCTGTCGGGAGCCCGTCGTCCTCACACCGGGGGGAGGCTCTTTCAGGGTTTGACGTCTCGGCCTCGGGGCAATGCTCTGTCGGGGGTTAGTCGTCATCGCCTTGGGGGATCATATGTCGGGGTCCGTCATCCTCACCCCACCGGTGATGATCTTTCGACATCTGTCAGCCCTCATCCTTGGGGGATTTCCTCTAAGGGTCACTGGTCCACCCCGGGGAGACTCTGTCTGGGTCCCTAGTCTTTGCCCCCAGGGCAATGCTCTCCCGGGAGTTAGTCGTCATCACTCGGTGGGACGATTTCTTAGGAGTCCCTCGTCTCGCTCTCGATGCAATACAATTTCGGGATCCATCGTCCCTCACCCCGGGCGATGGTCAGTAGGTATACGTTGTCCTCGCCCAAGGGGAGGCTCTGTTGGGGTCCCTCGTCCTCCCCCTGGAAGGGGACGACCTTTGGCATCTGTAAGCCCCCTCGATCAGGGGATACTCTGTCAGGATTCGTCGTCCACTCGCACCAGGGGTATAATCGGTCCGGGTCCGTCGTCCTCGCCCCCGGGGCGATAGTCTGTCAGTGTCCCTCATCATCGCCCCGAAAAGATGATCTGTCAGGGTCCGTCGCCCTCGTCCCGGGGCAATGCTCTGTCGGGGACCATCGTCCTCGCCCCCGGGTGGATGCTCTGTCAGGGTCCATTGTCCTTGCCCCCCGGGGCAATGCTTTGTCGGGGTCCATCGTCCTCAGCCCCAGGCAGATGCTCTGTCGGGACCATCGTCCTCGCCCGGGAGGGAGACGGGCTGTAGGGTTCCGTCGTCTCCTTGCCCCAGGGGATGCCCTTTCAGAGTCCATCATCGTCAGCCCAGGGCGACGATCTTTTCGGGAGTCCGTCGTCCTTGCCCCGGGGCGATGCCCTGTCGGGATCGGTCGTCATCACACGGGAGGATCATTTGTTGTTGTCCGTCGTCCTAGTTACCTGGGGCGATGCTCTGTCAGGGAGTCCGTCGTCCCTCACCCCAGAGGCAATATATTTTTTCGAGTCCGTTGTCCTCGCCGTGGGGCAATGCTCTGTAAGGGTCTGTCGTCCTCGCCCTACAAGGATGGATTGTCGGGGTCTGATGTCCTCAGCCCTGGGGCAATGCTCTGTCGGGTTGTGTCTCCCTCGCCCCGAGGGGATGCTCTGTTGGGGTCCTTTGTCTTTGTTACCTGGGGAGGCTCTGTCAGGGTCTGTCGTCTTCGCCCCCAGGGCAATACATTTTCGGGGTCCGTCCGCCCTCGCTCAGCGGGGGTGATGGTCAGTAGGGATACATCATACTCGCCCCGAGAGGATGATCTTGCGGCGTCCGTCGCCCTCGTCCACAGGCAATGCTCTGTCAGGGTCATTCGCCCTCGTTTCGGGCAATGCCCTGTCAGGGGTCCGACGTCCCTCGCCCCCGGGCGATGCTCTGTCAGGGTCGTTACGTCCTCAATTTATGGGGATGCCCTGTCGGGGTCGCTGTCATCGCACCGGGAGGATCATTTAGTCGGTGCTTCGTCGTCCTCAAACCCAGGACAATGCTCTGTCCCGGTCCCTTGTCCTCACCCCTGCGGTGATGCTCTGTCGGGTCTGTCTTCCTCTCCCCGGGAGGATGATCTTCGGAGTCTGTCACCCTCGACCCGGGGGGATGCCCTGTCGGGGTCTGTCGTCCCTCGCCCGAGGGGATGCCCTGTCGTGGTCTTCGTCATCGCACCTGAAAGGATCATCTGTCGGTGTCCGTCATCCTCACCCCCCAGGGCAATACCCTGTCTGGGTCCCTCGTCCTCAGCCCTGGGGGAAGATGATCTGTCAGGGCCTGTCGCCCTCGTCCCGGGGCGATGCTCTGTCAGCATCCGACGTCCTCGGCCCGGGGCGATGCTTAGTCGGGTCTGTCGTCATCGCCTTGGGGGATCATCTGTCGAGGGTCAGTCGTCCCTCGCCCCACGGTGATGATCTTTTGACATCTGTCACCCTCATCCCAGGGGATGTTCCTTCGGGGTCCCTAGTCCACGCCCCCGGCGGGATGCTCTGCCTGGGTCCCTCATCCTCGCCCCCGAATCAATGCAATTTCAGGGCCCATCATCCTCACCCCCAGGGGGATGCTCTGTCGAGGGTGTGTCGCCATCGCCACACCGGAGGGATGCGCTGACGGTGTCCGATGTCCTCGGCCCGGGGCAATGCTCTGTCGAGGGTGTGTCATCCTCGCCCCGGGGATGCCCTGTTGGGGTTAATCGTCCCTCGCCCCCAGGGAGATGATCTATCGGGGTCCCTCGTCCTCGCCTCAAAGGGATGCTCTGCGGGGTCTATCGTCCTCGCCCCAAAGGGATGCCCTGTCAAGGTCCGTCATCCCTCGTCCCCAGGGGGATGATCTGTCGGGGTCTGTACTCCACGTGCACAGGGATGCCTTGGCGAGGTTCGTCACTTATGCAACCGGGAGGATCATTTGTCGGTGTCCGTCGTCCTCAACCCCGGGGCAATGATGTGTCGGGGTCTCTCGTCGTCACCCGCGGGGCGATGCTCTGTCAGGGTCTGTCTCCCTTGTCCCTGAGCGATGCTCTGTAGGGGTCCATCGTCCTCGCACCAGGGCGATAATCTGTCCGGGTCCGTTAGCCTTTCCCCACGGGTGATGCTCTGTCAGGCTGCATCGTCCTCACCCCTGAGAGGGATGCTCTGTCGCGCTTTGTCGTCCTCGCCCCCGGGGGATCATCTGTCTGGATCCATCATCCTCGCGACCTCAGCGATGTTTTTTCAGCGTCAGTCAAAGCCCTGGTCCAGGGGGCGATGTTCAGTCGGGATCCCTTCTCCTCTCCTTGGGGAATACTCTGTCAGAGGTGCGTCGCGAGTCGTCCCGGTGGGATCATCTGTCAGGGTCCATCGTCCTAACCCCGAAGCGATGCTCTGTCGGGTCCGTCGTCCCTTGCCGGTGGGATGTTCTCTCAGGGTCGGTCGTCCTGCGCCCTCAGGGGATGCTCTGTCGGGGACCCGTCGTCCTCTTACCCGGGGGTTGCTCGGTCGGGGTCTGTCGCCGTCGCTCGGGGGGAGATGCTCTGTCGCTGGTCCGTCGTTCTCGTCCCCCGGGGGCAATTCTCTGTCAGGGTCCGGCGTTCTGCTTGGGGGATAATCTCTTGGCGACGTCGCCCTCGTCCCAGAGGCGATGCTCTGTGGGGTCCCTCCTCCTCTGCTTGAGGGGGAGTCTTTGTCGGGGTTTGTCGCCCGTCATCACGGGGGAGTCATCTCTCAGGGTCCGTCGTCCCTCGCCTGTGGGGGATGCTCTGTCATGGTCCCTCATCCCTCGCCCCCGGGGCGATAATGATTAGGGCGTCCATCGCCCTCGTTCGAGGCGATGATATGATGGGATTCATCATCCTCGAACCGGGAGGATGCTCTGTCGAGTCCGTCGTCCTCGCGCCGGGGCAATACACTTTCAGGGTCCGTTGTCTTTCGCCCCCGGGCGATGCACTGTCGGGGTCCCTCGTCCCTCATGCACGTGGATGCCCTGTCGGGTTAGTCGTCCACCGCCCCCCAGGGAGATGCCCTGTAGGGGTCCGTCGTCATCGCACCCAGGAGGTTCATTTGTCGGTGTCCGTGCGTCTTCAACCCCGGGCAATGTTCTTTCGGGGTCCCTCATCCTCAACCCTGCTGAGGCGATGCTCTGTAAGGGTCTGTCTTCCTTGCCCCCTTGAGGATGGTCTTCGGCATCCGTCACCCTCGTCCAAGGGGGATGCTCTGTCGAGTCCGTCATCCCTCGCTCTGTAGGGATGCCCTGTCGGGGGTCCGTTGTCCTCGCTCCGTGGGGATGCCCTGTCGGGGGTCTATCTTTATCACACCCAGAAGGATTATCTGTCGGTGTCCATCGTCCTCACCCCGGGGCAATGCCCTCTCGGGGTCCCTCGTTCTCGCCCCAGGAAGATGATCTGTCTGGGTCCATTAAGCCCTCGTCCGGGGCGATGCTCTGTCAGGGATTGACGGGAGTCAGGGCCCTGCGGGGCGATGCCCTGTAGGGGTTTGTCAGTCCTCGGCCTCGGGGGGATGATCTGTCGTGGGCCCTCGATCCCTCGTCCCCAGGGCAATACACTTTCGGGATCCTCGTCCTCGCCCTCGGGGCAATGCTCTGTCAGGGTCGTCTCTCGTCTCCGGGGATGGTCTGTCTAGGTCCATCGCCCTCGTCCCAGGGCGATGCTCTGTCAGAGTTTGTCGCCCTCGTCCCAGGGCACTGCTCTGTTGGGGTCCCGTCGTCCCTCAGCCGGGACAATACACTTTCAGGGTCCGTTGTCCTCGTCCCCGGGTGATTCTCTGTCGGGGTCTGTCATTCTCGCACTGGGGATGCCTTTTCGGGATCCTTCATCATCGCATCCGGGAGGACCATTTGTCGGTGTCCATCGTCCTCAACCCCAGGGCTATGCTCTGTCGGTTTCTGTCGTCTTTGCCCCGAAAATGCTCTGTCAGGGTCTCTCGTCCTCGCCCGAACGTGATCTGTCAGGGTCCGTCGCCCTCGTCCCTGCGCGATGCTCTGTCAGGGTCCGATGCGTCATCGCACAAGAAGGGATGATCTATCGGGGTCTGTCGTCCTGCTCCCCAGGGGAGGCTCTGTCACTGGATCTGTCGTCCTCACCCCCGGGCAATGCTCTGTCAGTGGTCTGACGTCCTCGCCTCCGGGGGGATAATCTGCTGAGGGTCTGTCATCCTCGCCACTTCAACGATGTTTTTCAGCATCTGTCGCCTCGCCTGTCGGGATCCGCCTCCTCTCTTTGGGGGATACTCTCTCGGGGTGCGTCGCAGTCGTCCCCGGGGGATCATCTGTCAGTGTCCGTCGTCCTCACCCCAGTGCGTTCCTCTGTCAGGGTCCCTCGTCTCATCGCCCGGGGATGTTCTCTTGGGGTCCGTCGTCCCCGCCCCCGAGGGGGGATGCTCTGTCGGGGTCCGTTGTCCTCTAACCGGGGGGTTGTTCGGTCGGGATCTGTCGTCGCAGTAAGCCCCGGGGGGATGCTCTGTCCGGGTCTGTCGCTTTCTCACTCCCAAGGCAATGCTCTGTCGGGTCCCATGTCCTCAGCCTTTGGGGAATCATCTTGAGCGCCCATCGCCCTCGTCAGGGCGATGCTTTGCTCGGGTCCCTCCTCCCTCTCTTTGAGGGGAGTCTTTGTCAGTGTTTGTCATCCAGGTGGGATCATCTGTCAGGGTCCGTCGTTTTCGCCCCAGAGGGGATGATCTAACGGGGTCCCTAGGCCCTCAGCCCCTGGGGGATGTTCTCTCGGGATCCATCAATCTTGCTCCGGGGGAATGCTCTGACGAAATCCCCTCGTCCTCACCCCAGGGCAATGCCCGTCGGGGTCCCCCTGTCCTCGAACTGGGAAGATGATCTGCCCGTGTCCGTCGCCTCTTGTCCCGGGCGATGCTCTGTCGGGGTCCATCGTCCTAGCCCCGGCGGGATGCCTTGTTGGGGTCTCGTCGCCATCGCACCCAGAAGGATCATCTGTCGGTGTCCGCCGTCCTCTCCGGTGCCCTGTCAGGGTCTGTCGTCCCTCGCCCTCGGGGGATGATCTGTCGAGGTCTGTCGTCCTCGCCCCCACGGAATGCACTCTCGGGGTCTGTCGTCCTCACACCTGGGGGGATGCCTTATCGGGGTCAGGGCGTCATCGCACCCAGGAGGATCATTTCTCAGTGTCTGTCGTCCTCAAACCCGTGGCAGTGCTCTGTCAGGGGTCCATCGCCTCGTCCTCGGGGTGATCCTCTGTCATGGTCTGTCGCCCTCGTCCCCAGAGTGATGATGTTTCGGGTCCCTCGTCCTCACCCCCAGGGCGATGCTCTGTAGGGGTCTGTCGTCCTTGTACCAGGGGGATGATCTGTCGTTGTCCGTCGTCCTCTCCCCCGGGGTGATGCTCTGTCGGGGTCTGTCGTCTCACCCCGGGGGATGCTCTTTCGAACTCCGTCGTCCCTCGCCCTCGGGGGATGTTCTCTCGGGGGTCCGTCATCATCAGCCCCAGGGGAGATGCTCTGTCGGGGTCCCTCTTCTTCTCCTTGAGTGGAGTCTTTGTCGGGGTTCGCCGCTGTCGTCTCAGGAGGATTATTTGTCAGGGTCCCTCGTCCCTGCCCAGTGGGGGATGTTCTCTGGGGGTTCTCGTCCCTCGCCCCCGGGAGGGATTTTGTCTCGGGGTCCATCTTTTCTCGCTCCAGGGGATGCTCTATCATGGTCTTTCTTTTCGCCCCCCGGGATGATGATCTTTTAGCGTCCTTCACCCTCGTCCCGGGATGATGATCTGTCGGGGTTCATCATCCTCGAAACGGGAGGGATGCCCTGTCTGGGTCCGTCGTCCTCGCCCAGGGAGGATGCTCTGTCGGGCTCCATCATCCTCGCCCTCGGGGCAATGTTCTGTCTTGGTCCGACCTCCTCGCCGCTCAGGGAATCATCTGTCAGGGTCCGCCGCCCTCGCCTCTGGGTGTATGATCTGTCGGGTCCGTCACCCTCTCCGGGGGGATGCTCTGTCGGGGTCCGTTGCCCTCACATTCTGGGGGATGATCTGTTGGGGTCCCTCCTCCTCCTCTTGGCTGGATACTCTGTTGTGGTCCGTCAGTCCAAGGGGGATGATCTGTCGGGTTCGGGTCATCCTCGTCCCTGGGGGCAATACTATCTTGGTGTCCACCCTCCTCAGCCCTGATGGAGGATCAAGGTGTCTCGTCGTCTCCATCCATTCTGTGTGGGGATGGTGGGATTGGTCAGGAGATCTCCGCCCACTTCCCATTACTGCATAAGGGTGCGGGTGGTTTCGGTTCTTAACTTGGGGGTGAGTGGGGATGCTCTCTGTGGAGCGGAGCAGTCTCTGGTGGGGTCTCCGGGCTCCCTTTGTTGCCACTCCTCCGCTACACGGGCCAGAATCATCTCCGTGCTAGTTTTTTGTGGGGATGAGAGGTCAGGTCATGTCCATCCTCATTCTCTGCAACACACAGGGCACGGGTGGTCTCCTCCACCTCACCTTTGGCAGGCCGGGAATGCCTGCTCATTCGAGGGAGCACCGAGTAGTGCTGGGGAGCGCGGTGTCTCCGTCGCCCTCGGCCCCAAGGTGATGCTCTGTCAGGCTCTGTCGTCTTCGCCCCGTGTCCATCATCCTGGCGGGAGATGCACTGTCAGTGTCCACCCTCCCTCACCCCAATGAGAGGACCGGGGAGGCGGGGTGTCGCCATCGTTATCCTGCGTGGAAATATGTGTGTGGGCGAGTACGTGTCAGGTCACGCGGTCTTCCTCCACCATGGAGGGGGCCGGGTGATCTGTGCTCACTGCAGTGTAGGCTCCGGGGGTCTCCGTGGAGCAGAGTCACGGGGTGGCGTCTCCGCACCCTTCGTTGCAGGGCAGATGGTGCAGAGCGGATCTCCGCCTGCTCCGTGGGTCTCCTCCCGTGCGCTGCTGGGGCTCTCTCCCAGGGACTCCTCCTCCTCTTTCTGCCGCCATCGCTGCTGAGGACCCGAGCCAGCAAGGCTCTTTATATATCCAGACCAAGCCCCCGCCCCTTTCAGGCACAGCCAATAGGAGCCCTGAAACAAGCGTGGGGCGGAGCACCCAGTATTGCTCATTGTGATGACTCAAAGAGCAGGCGTGGCCACAACGTGACCGGCGTTCTGATTGGTCGGTAGGAGAAAAGAGCATAAAAGGGTCGTGGCTCGGGCCTGGGGTGGGAAGGACAGGTGTGAGCGCAAGGTGGGAGCATGGCCGGGGTCACACCAGGATTTTGGGAGCAGCTCCAGGCGCTCGGTCCCTCCACAGCTCTCCTGGGCCCCTTCCGGCACTGCAAGAAACAGAGGAAGGGGGTCTCTCAGTCCCAGCCCCATTCCAGGAGTCGACAAGTGTCGACAGCCGTGACAGGCGTTGCAACTCTTATGGCTACAAGGTCTTTTCAGGATTTATTCACCAATAACACACGGCCAACAAAGAGATTTATGTTTTCAATTCAATACTAAAGTTTTGTCTAGTTGCAGTGTGAACTTATTTAGCCAATTCTGTTCTGGCGCACAGATCTAGTCTAAGACTTTTTGTCACATCTGCCACTAATTTTATTCTTTTTTTATCATAAAATCTACAGCTAAACTTTTCTCACCTAAATACATCTCTGCTTTAATCTGCATTTTTGCTTCTAGCACCTAAGTTGGAAGCATTTCCTGAGGCCTCGGGTCAAATCCTGTGTTCTTTTCTAGACTTTGATTGACAGGCCCAATGTCGAGAGAATTCCTTGCATTTTGAATTCCAACAGAATCTCACAGACCCGAGGCTCTCTTGTGACACAGTAGGGCCTGGTGGAACCAAGGGCAGCATTGTGACACCCCAGAACCTCACGGAACCGAGTGTCCATCGTGACACAGCGGGGCCTGGGGAATGGAAATCTCACTGCCAAAGCATTTCTGGCTAATAAAAGTTTGATTTGGGCCAGTTTTATCTGGGCCAACACCCAGGGATGCTCGAGGGTCTCCATCCCTCTGGGCCTGTGAAATGCTCGAGGTGGCCGGAGGGTTCTGTCCCTCTCCCTTGGGGGTGGGGTCTTCATCCCCTCTGGAGACACCGCTCCCGAGCATCCCCTGGTGTGACACGGCCAGAGACCCCCCAGCCGTGAGCATCCCCCGGGTGTCATATGGCCAGAGACCCCCAGCCCTGAGAAATCTCCCAGTGTGACGGCCAGAGATCCCCAGCCCCACCATGCCTCAGTGTGACACGGCCAGAGACATCCAGTCCTGCCATTCCCCCTCAGGTGAGGCCGAAACCCCCAGGACCGCCCAGGGAGGAGGGGAACATAGACATCTCGGCCCACCGGCGCTCCCTGCCCGGCTGAGGGTCTCCATCCCTCCTCTTCATGGGGGCGGGGAGGCTATGAGCTTGGTTTGGGTGGTGAGGGACTCGTTTAAAGTAAAGACAAGGCACAGCACTTGGTGTGATTTTGCCAATTTTTTCTGGCCTTAGCTTTTTTGAACTGGGGCGATGGCCAGACCCTCCCGATTTGGGGGCAGTAGCGGTCCCTCGCTGCCCCGGGTGCTTGTCTGTCCTTAGCTTTGTTGAGCTGGGTGGTGTCCGGACCCCTTCGATTTTGGGAGGCCGCTGTGCTCTCCATCCACCTTACCTTTGGAAGGCTGTGCTGTCTTTGTCGCCTTTTGGCGAGGGGGAGGCAGGTCGGTGTCGCCGCCCTTGCCCCTGTGGGAGAGGCTCACCCCCTGTCCTGGGGTGACGTTGCAGTGCTTTATATCCACAATCGTGTGCTGCTCATGCCTGGAGGGTTTGTTTTGTCTAGCTAGACAGCCCCTCCCCATCGGTGAGCTGCTGCCGCCGCGCTGCTTGCAAGCTGCTGCCCCCTCCCCCCTGTGCAGCTCGGCCGCTTAGCTGCTTCTGCTTGCTTATCTGCTGCTTCTGCCCCCCACTTTGCTTAGGCTGCTTCGCTTTATTATTCCTTCCCTTATTAGCTAGCAATACCATGTGAACCTGATCCTGGACGACCTGGAACATCCAATAAATGCCGTGAAAAAGGAATATGCGTTTCTGCCCTCCCCAGCACCAGAGGCGTCCTGTGGCTGTACATCCCACTCGGACGGGGTGAAGTTTGCTGCGTCAACCTTGGCTGTTTTTTTTCTTGGCGTTGGGGCGAGATTTTCTGTGTGTTTGCTAAATAAACAAGTGTTTTCGACTTTTTCTCTGAGTAAAATCTTCCAAAGCCGGCGGTGGGAGAGGGAAGAGTTTTGGAGAGTTTGTTGCTTAAGGGGTTCCTTTTGGAGATTCTTCCCCTAATTTGCCCTAAACCAAGACACCATGATCTCGTCCCCTCACCACGGGGATGCTCTGTCCGGTAGTCAGCGGTTGCCCCGGGCAATGCTCTCGTCGTCCACTATTCGAGCTAACGGGCAATGTTCTGTCGGGTTCATCGCCACGCCCCGGGCGATGTTTTGTCGGGTGAGCTGCGCCCCGCCGGGGATGCCCTGTCGAGGGTCCGTCATCATCGCACTCGGGAGGATCATCTGTCAATGTCCGTCGTCCTCACCCCCGGGAAATGCTCTGTCGGGTGCCTCGCCCTTGTTCCAGGGCTGATGCTCTATCAGGGGTCTGTCGCCTCGTCCCTGGGCGATGGTCTTTGGGGTCCGTCCATCCCTTGCCCCCGGGCAATACACTTTCGGAGATCAGTCAGCCCTCGCCCCGGGCGATGGTCAGTAGGGACACCGCCATATTCGGCCCCCAGGAGGATGATCTTGCAGCGCCGGTCGCCCCTCGTCCCGTATGCATGCCCCTATCGTCTCTCATCATCACACCCGGAAGGAAAATCTGTCGGTGACCATCGCTTCACCCCAGGGCAATGCCTTGTCGGGGTCCATCGTCCTCACCCGGAAAGATGATCTGTCAGGCTGCATCGCACCGCCCCGGGCGAGCAGCTCTGTCAGGGTCCAACGGTGCTGCCCCGGGCGATGCCCTGTCAGAGTCTGTCGTCCCCTCGGCCTCAGGGGTTGATCTGTCGAGGTCCCTCGTCCTCGCCCCCGGGCAATACACTTCCGGGATCTGTCGCCCCGCCCGGGCAATAGTCAGCAGGATATGGCATACCGCCCCCGGGAAGATGTTCTGCGGGTGTCCCTCGCACGCCCCGGGGCGATGTTCTGTCGGGGACCTTAGTCCTACCCCCCAGAGGGTTGCTCAGTCGGGGTCTGCCGCCCTCAGCCACGGGATGCACCGTCAGTCCGGCCGTCCTCACCCCTGGGGCAATGCTCTGTCAGGGTCTATCGCCTCGCACCACCGGGATGCCTTGTCAGAGTCCGCCGTCATCGCACCGGGAGGATCATTTGTCTGTGTCCGCCATCCTTATCTCCGGGGCAATGCTCTGTTGTGGTCCCTCGCCCCGCCCCGGTGCGTATGCTCTTTCCGGGTCTGCTCGTCCTCGCCCGGGAGGATGATCTTCGACGCCCCGTCGCTTCGGGCCCGGGGGGATGCACTGTCAGGGTCTGTCTTCCTCGCCTCGGGTGGATGCCTTTGTCGGAGTATTTCGCCATCGCAACCTAAAGGATCATCTGTTGGTGTCCGCTGTCCCTCACACCCGGGGCAATGCCCTGTCGGGGTCCCTCGCCCCGCCCCAGGAAGATGATCTGTAAGGGCACGCCGCGGCTCGTCCCTGCAGGGTGATGTTTTGTCAGTCCGCCGTCCTTGCACCGGGATGTCCTGTCAGGGTCCGATGTCCTCGGCCCCGGTGCCATGCTCTGTCGGGTTTTGTCGCCACGCCTTGGGGGATGATCTGTCCGGGTCCGTCATCCTCGCCCTCCCAAGGCGATGATCTTTCAGCATCCGTTGCCCTCATCCCGGTGGATGTTCTCTCGTCCTCGGCCCACACTCGGGGATGCTCTTCAGGGTCTCATCATCATCGCGACCGAGACATGCTCTGTTGGGGTGCGAAGTCCTCGGCCCCAGGGCTGATACTCTGTCAGGGTGTGTCGCTCTCGCCCGGGGTATGCTCTTTTCGGGGTCCATTGTCCTCGGCACCGAGATGCACTGTCGGGCTCCCTCGTCCCTCGCCCCCGGGCGATGATCTGTCAGGGGTCCGTGCGCTCGCCCCGTGGGAAATGATCTGTCGGGGTCCCTCATCCTTGCTCCCCGGGCAATACACTTTCGGGGCCCGTCTTCCTCGGCCCCCAGGGGGGATGCCCCTGTCGGGTGTTTCATCATCGCACTCCAGAAGGATCATCTCTCGGGTGTCCGGCTCGCCCTCAGCCCCGGGAGCAATGCCCTGTCGGGGTCCATCATCCTCAGCCCCCAGGGAAGATGATCTGTCGGGGTCCCCTTGTCACGCTCACGGGGCAATACACTTTGGGGTCCTTCGCCCTGCCTCCCGGGCGGTGGTCAGTAGGGATACATCATACTCGCCCCGAGAGGATGATCTTGCGGTGTCCGCCGCCTCATCCCCCGGGGGGATGTTCTCTCAGGTACATCGCCCACGCACTGGAGGGATGCTCTGTCAGGGTCTGTCGCCTCGCCCCCGGGGAGGATGATCTTGCGGCGTCCATCACCCTCGCCCCGGGTGAAGCCCTGCCGGGGTCTTTCGTCATTGCACCCGGGAAGATCTTCTGTCTGTTTCGGCCATCCTCACCCCCGGGGAAATGCTCTGTCGGGGTCCTTTGTCCTTGCCTCTGGGAAGATGATTCTGTCCACGCCATCGCCTCTTTGTCCCAGGGCGATGGTTTGTCGGGGTCCGGCCGTCCTCACACTGGGGATGCTCTTTCAAGGTCCGAGGTCTCGCCCCGGGCGATGCTCTGTCAGGATCCGTCGTCCTTGCACTCAGGGGGATGATCTTGCGGTGTCCGTCGCCCTCCTACCGAGGCGATGCTCTGTCGGGGTCCGTCGTTGTCGCACCGGAGGGATGCTCTGTCAGTGTCCGACGTCTTCGGCCCTGGGTGATGCTCTGTCAGGGTCCATCGCCCTCGCCCCCAGGGCGATGCTCTGTCAGGGTCCGTTGTCCTCGTTACCCGAGATGCTCAGTCAGGGTCCGGCCCTCCTCGCCTCTAGGGGGATGATCTGTCGGCGTCCCTCGTCCTCGCCCCACGGGGCAATACACTTTTGGAGTCCGTTGTCCTCGTTACCAGGGCGATGATCAGTAGGGATACTGCATACTCACATAGGAGAGGATGATCTATGGGCGTCCGCCGCCTCGTCCCGGGCGATGCTCTCATCGGGAACCCTCGCCCTCGCCCCCCTAAGGGATGCTCTGTCGGGGTACGTCGTCCGCCCCACGGGGATGCTCCCTCTCGGGGTCCTTCGTCCTCGCCCCGGGGAGATGCCCTGTCGGGGTCCGTCGTCATCGCACCCGGGAGGATCACTTGTCGGTGTCCGTCGTCCTCAACCACGAGTCAATGCTCTGTCGGGTTCCCTCTTCCTCGCCCCCGGGGCGATGCTCTTTCGGGGTCTGACGTCCTCGCCTTACAGGGATGCCCTCTCAGGGTCCATTGTCCTCGCCCCCAGGGGGATGCTCTGCTGGGGTCTGTCGCCCTCGCCCCACCGGGATGCCTGTTCGGGGTCCGACTTCCTCGGCCCCTAGAGGATTATTTCTCAGTGTCCGTCGTCCTCAAGCCAAAGGCAATGCTCTGTCGGGGTCCCTCGTCCTCGCCCTCGGGGTAATGCTCTGTCAGGGCCCATTGCCCTCGTCCCAGGGCGATGCTCTGTAGGCGTCTCTCATCCTTGCCCCAATGGGATGCACTGTCGGGGTCCAACGTCCTCAGCCCGAGGTGATGCTCTGTCGTGGTGTGTCGTCCTCACCCCGTGGAGATGCTGTGTCGGGGTCCGTTGTCCCTGTTACCCGGGGATGCTCGGTCAGGGTCCGTCGTCCTCACCCCACGGGGATGCCCTTTCGGGTTCCAACATTCTCGGTCCCGGGGCGATGCTCTGTCAGGGTATGTCATCATCGCCCCAGGGAGATGCTCTGTAGAGGTCCGTTGTTCTAGCTACCCAGGGATGCTCAGTCAGGGTCCATCCTCCTCGCCCACTGTGGGGATGATCTGTCAGGGTCCTTTGTCCTCGCCCCCGGGGCTATACACTTTCGGAGTCTGTCGTCCTCGTTCCCGGGTGATGGTCAGTATGGATACGTCATACTCGCCCCAGAGAGGATGATCTTGCGGTGTCCGTCGCCCTCGTCCTGGGGCGATGCTCTGTCGGTGACCTTCGTCCTGGCCCCAAAGGGATGCTCTGTCAGGGATCTCTCGTCCTCGCACCACGGGAATGCCCAGTCAGGGACCGTCGTCCTCGCCCCGGGGAGATGCCCTGTTGGGGTCCGTTGTCATCGCACCCGGGAGAATCATTTCTCAATGTCCGTCGTCCTCAACTCCGGGGCAATGCTCTCTTGGGGTTCCTCGTCCTTGCCCCCAGGGCAATGCTCTCTCGGGGTTTGTCGTCCTTGCCCCCGGAAGGATGGACTTTCGGCATCCATCACCCTCGTCCAGGGGGGATGCTCTGTCGGGGACACTTGTCATCGCCTCGGAGGGATGCCCTGTCAGGGTCGGTCGTCCTCGCCCCCGCAGCGAAGATCTTTCGGCATTGGTCGCCCGCATCCCAGGCGGATATTCTCAAGGGGTACATCGTCCATGCCCCCAGAGGGATGCTCAGTCTGGGTCTCTCGTCCTCGCCCCCGGGGCAATGCTTTGTCGGGGTCCGTCGTCCTCGCCCCCAAGGGGATGCTCTGTCAAGGTCCGTCATTGTCGCACTGGAGGGATGCTCTGTCGGTGTCCGAGGTCCTCGGCCCCGGGGTGATGCTTTGTCGGGGTCCGTCGTCATCGCCTTGGGGGGATCATCTGGCGGGGTCTGTCGTCCTCGCCCCCACGGCAATGATCTTCCAGAATCCGTTGCCCTCATCCCGGGGGGATGTCCTCTCTGGGTCCCTCGTCCACGCCCCCGGGGCGATGCTATTTCTGGGTCCCTCGTACACGACCCCGGGGCAATGCTCTCTCGGGGTCCGTCGTCCTCGCCCCCGGGGGGGATTCTCTGTTGGGGTTCCATCATTGTTGCACCGGAGGGATGCTCTGTTAGAGTCTGACGTCCTCGGCCCCGGGGTGATGCTCTGTCAGGGTCCCTCGCCCTCGTCCCAAGGTGATGCTCTGTCAGGGTCCATCTCCCTCGTCTCCCGGGGATGCTCTGTCAGGGTCCATCGCCCTCGTCCCAGGGCGATGCTCTGTCGGGGTCCGTCGTCATCGCCCCCGGGTGGATGATCTATCGGAGTCTCTCGTCCTCACACCGGGGGGATGCCTTTTCGGGGACAGTCGTCATCGCACCCAGGAGGATAATTTTCGGTGTCCGTCGTCCTCAACCCTGGATCAATGCTCTGTCGAGGTCCCTCGTCCTCACCCTCGGGGCGATGCTCTCTCAGGGTCCGTCTCCCTCGCCTCCTGGGGATGCTCTGTCAGGGTCCATCGCCCTCGTCCCAGGGCAATGATCTGTCAGGCTCCGTCGCCCTCGTCCTAGGGCGATCTTCTGTCAGGGTCCATCACCCTCATCCCGGGGTGATGCTCTGTTGGGGTCCTTCGTCCTCGCCACCAGGGGCGATACACTTTCGGGGTTCGTTGTTCTCGCCCCCGGGGCGATGCTCTTTAGGGGTCTGTCGTACTTGCCCCACGGGGATGCGCTGTCGGGGCCCGATGTCCTCACCCCGAGGAGATGATCTGTCGGGGTCTGTCGTCCATGTACCGGGGGGATGCATTGACGAGGTCCGTCGTCATCATACCCGGGAGGATCCTCTGTCAGTGTTTGTCGTCTGCAACCCCGGGGCAATGCTCTGTCGGGGTCCCTCGTCCTCACCCCCAAGGGAAGATGATCTGTCAGGGTCCGTCGCCCTCGTCCCGGGGTGATGCTCTGTCAGGGTTCGACGGCCTCGCCCCGGGGGGATGCTCTGTCAGCTTTCAATGTCCTCGCCCCGTGTCGATGCTCTGTCAGAGTCCGTCGTCATCGCCTTGGGGGGATCATCTGTCCGGGTCCGTCGTCCTAGCCCCCACGGTGATGATCTTTCGGCATCTGTAGCCTTCATCTCAGGGGGATGTTCTCTCAGGTTCCCTCGTCCACGCCCCCGGGGGGATGCTCTGTCTGGGACCCTCGTGTTCACCCCCGGATCAATGCATAGTCAGGGTGTGCCGTTTTCGCTCCCAGGGGGATGCTCTGTCGGTGTCCAAAGTCTTCGACCCGGGGCTATGCTCTGTCGGGGTCCCCCGTCCTCGCCCCCGGGGCGATGCTCTTTTGAGGTCAGTCGTCCTCACCCCACGGGGATGCTCTGTCGGGGTCCGTCGTCCTCGCCCCTGGGGGGATGATCTGTCGGGGACTGTCATCCTCGCACCAAGGGAATGCCTTGTCGGGCTTAGTCGTCATCGCACCCAGGAGAATCATTTGTCTGTGTCCATCGTCCTCAACCACGGGGCAATGCTCTGTAAGGGTCTGTTGTCCTCGCCCCATGGGGATGCCCTGTCGGGGTCCAACGTCCTCGGACCCAGGGCGATGCTCTGTCGAGGTGTGTCGTCCTCACCTCAGGGCGATGCTCTGTCGGGGTCTGTTGACCTCGTTGCCCGGGGATGCTCTGTCAGGGTCTATCGTTCTCACCCTCAGGGGGCTGATCTGTCGGCGTCCCTCGTCCTCGCCCCCAGGGCAATACACTTTCGGAGTTTGCCGTCCTCGCTCCTGGGACTATGGTCAGTAGGGATACGTCATACACGCCCCCGATAGGATGATATTGCGGCATCCATCACCCTCGTCCCAGGGTGATGCTCTGTCAGAGACCCTCGTCCTGGCCCCGAAGGCATGATCTGTTGGGGTTTCTCGTCCTCGCCCCACGGTGATGCGCAGTCAGGGTCCGTTGTCCTCGCCCCCCGGGGCGATGTTCTGTCAGGGTCCAGCGTCCTTGCCTGAGCGGGATGCTCTGTAACGGTCCATCGTCCTCGCCCCAGGAAGGATGCTTTGTCGGGGTCCCTCTTCCTCGCTCCCGGGGACATGATCTGTCAGGGTCCCTCCTCCTCTCCCCTGGAGGATACTCTGTCGGGGTCCGCTGTCCTGGCCTCAGGGGGGATGATCTGTTGGAGTCCATCGCCCTCTCCCCCGAGGTTATGCTCTGTTGGGTTCCGTCGTCCTCATATCAGGGAGGATGCTCTGTCAGGGTCTGTCGTCCTATCCCTCGGAGCAATGCTCTGTCAGGGTCCATCGTCCTCGCACCCGAGGCGATTCTCGGTTGTGGTCCGTCGTCCTCACCCCGGGAGGATGCTCTGTCAGGGTCCGTCGTCCTCGCCCCAGGGGAGATGTTCTGTCAAGGTCTGTCGTCGTTACCCCGAAGGGATGCCCTGTTGGGGTTTTTCGTCTTCCCACCTGGGAGGATCATCTGTCGGTGTCTGTCGTCCTCGTCCCCGGGACATGACCTGTCGGGGTCCCTCGTCCTCTCCCCCGGGGCAATACAGTTTCGGAGTCCGTTGTCCTTGGCCCCGGGGTGATGGTCAGTACGGATACGTCGTCCTCGCCCCCGGGGAGATACTCTGTCCGGGTCCATCGTCCTCGCCCCCGAACGGATCATCTGTCGGGTCCGTCATCCTCGCCACATCGACAATGTTCTTTCGGCGTCTGTCGCCCTCGTCCTGGGGCGATGCTCTGTCGGGATCCCACCTCCTCTCCTTGGGAGGATACTCTGTCTGGGTGCGTCGCAGTCGTCCTTGTGGATCATCTGTCAGGGTCCGTCATCCTCGCCCTGGGGCGATGCTCTGTCAGGGTCTGTCTTCTTAGCCCCGTGTCCATCGTCCTGGCCGAGGCGGGGATGCACACTTAGTGTCAACCCTCCTCACCTCAATGAGAGGATCTGGGAGCGGAGTGTCGCCATCGTTATCCTGCGTGGAAATATGTGTGTGGGGCGGGGCGTGTCAGGTCACCGCGGTCTTCCTCCACCATGGAGGGGGGCCGGGTGATCTGTGCTCATCACGGTGTAGGCTCCGGGGGTCTCTGTGAAGCAGAGTCACGGGTGGGGTCTCCACACCCTTTGTTGCTGGGCAGGCGGCACAGAGCGGATCTCCGCCCGCTCCGTGGGTCTCCTCCCGGTGCGCTGCTCGGGGCTCCTCTCCCTGGGACCCCTCCTCCTCTTTCCGCCACCGTCTCTGCTGAGGGCCCGAGCCAGCGAGCTCTTTATATACCCAGACCAAGCCCCGCCCCTTTCAGGCACAGCCAATAGGAGCCCAGGAACAAGCGTGGGGGTGGAGCACCCAGCGTTGCTCATTGTGATGACACAAAGAGGAGGCGTGGCCACAGCGTGACCGAGCGTTCTGATTGGTCGGAAGGAGAAAGAGCATAAAAGGGGCGTGGCTCGGGCCCGGAGTGGGAGGGGCAGGTGTGAGGGCGGGGTGGGAGCGGGCCCAGGAGTCACACCAGGATTTTGGGAGCAGCTCCAGGCGCTCCCGGTCCCTCCACAGCTCTCCTGGGCCCCTTCCAGCACTGCAAGAAGCAGAGGAAAGGGTCTCTGGGCATCCCAGCCCCATTCCAGGAGTCGACAAGTGCTCTGTCGGCGTGTGTCCTCCTCACCCCAGGGGGATTCTCTGTCGGGGTCCGTTGTCCTTGCTACCCCAAGATGCTTAGTCAGGGCCCGTCGTCCTCGCCCTCGAGGGGAATATTTGTCGGGGTCCCTCGTCATCGCCCCCAGGCCAACTCACTTTCAGGGTCCGTCGTCCTTGCTCCCAGGGCGATGGTCAGTAGGGATACATCATACTCGCCCCCGACAGGATGACCTTGCGGTGTCCATCGCCCTCGTCCCAAGGCGATGCTCTGTCGGGATCCGTCGTCCTCACCCCCGGGACAATGCTCTCTCGGGGTCTCTCGTCCTCGCCCCGGGAAGGTGATCTGTCAGGGTCCGTCGCCCTCATTCCTGGGCGATGCTCTCTCGGGGTCCCTTGTCCTCGCCCCAGGGCGATGATCTGTCGGTGTCCGTCGTCCTGTCCCCCGGGGTTATGATCTCTCGTGGTCCGTCGTCTCACCCCGGGGGGATGTTCTGTCGGGCTCCGTCGTCCTCGCCCCCGGGGGGATACTCTATCGCGGTCTGTCATCCTCGCCCCCGGGGCAATGCTCTATCCAGGGTCCAACGTCCTTGCCTCTGGCGGGATCATCTGTCTGGGACCGTCATCCTTGCCACCTCAAAAATTTTTTTTCGGTGTCAGTCGCCCTCGTCCCGGGGCGATGATCTGTCGGGATCCCTCCTCCTCTCCATGGGGCGATACCCTGTCGGCGTGTGTCGGAGTCGTCCCGGGGGGATCATCTGTCAGGGTCCGTCGTTCTCACCCCAAGGCGATGCTCTGTTGGGGTCCCTCGTCCTCGCCCTGAAGGGATGTTCTCTCAGGGTCCGTTGTCCTCGCCCCTGGGGGGATGCTTTCTCGGCGTCCGTCGCCCTCGTCCCGGGGCGATGCTCTGTCAGGGTCCCTCCTCCTCTCCTTGAAGGGAAGTCTTTGTCGGGGTTCGTCGCCGTCGTCCCGGGGGGATCATCTGTCAGGGTCCGTCGTCCTCGCCAGGAGGGATGATCTGTCGGGGTCCCTCATCCTCGCTTGTGGGGGAGGTTTTTTCGGAGTCCCCGGTCCTCGCCCCGGGGGGATGTTCTTTCGGGGTCCGTCGTTCTCGCCCCGGGGGGATGCTCTGTTGCAATCCCTCGTCCTCACCCCCGGAATGATGATCTTTTGGCGTCCTTCGCCCTCCTCCTGAGACGATAATCATCTCATCATCCTCGAACCGGGAGGATGCTCTGTAAGGGTCCATCGTCCTCGCCCCAGGGGCGATACTCTGTCGGGGTCTGTCGTCCTCGCACCGGGGGGATGCCTTGTCGGGGTCCGTCGTCATCGCACCCGGCAGGATCATTTTTCGGTGTCTATCGTCCTTAACCCCGTGGCAATGCTCTGTCGGGGTCATTCGTCCTTGCCCCGGGGACAATGCTCTTTCGGGGTCTGTCGTCCTCGCCCCGGGAAGTTGATCTGTCAGGGTCCGTCGCCCTCGTACCTGGGCGATGCTCTTTCGTGGTCCGTCGTCCTCGCCCCCGGGGCAATGCTCTGTCGGGGTCCCTTGTCCTCGCACTTGGGGCGATGGTCTGTCAGAGTCGGTTTCCCTTGTCTCCCGGGGATGCTCTGTCAGGGTCTATCCCCCTTGTCCCAGGGCAATGCTCTGTCAGGGTCCTTCGCCCTCGTCCCACGGTGATGCTCTGTCGGGGTCCGTCGTCCTCGCCCCTAGGGTAATACACTTTCGGGGTCTGTTGTCCTCGCCCCAGGGCGATGCTCTAAAGGGGTCTGTCGTTCTCGCCCTACGGGGATGCCCTGTCGGGGTCCGACGTCCTCGGCCCCTGGGCAATGCTCTGTCGTGGTGTGTCGTCCTCACCCCGGGGGTTGCTCTATCGGGGTCCGTTGTCCTCTTTACCCGGGGTTGCTCTGTCAGGGTCCGTCGTCCTCGCCCTCGGGGAGATGATCTGTCGGGGTCCCTCGTCCTCGCCCCCGGGCCAACAGAATTTCAGGGTCCTTCGTCCTTGCTCTCTGGATGATGGTCAGTAGGGATACGTCATACTCGCCCCCGAGAGGATGACCTTATGGCGTCCGTTGCCCTCGTTCCGGGGCGATGCTCTGTCGGGGTCTGTCATCCTCGTACCGAGGGGATGCTTTGTTGAGGTCAATCGTTATCGCACCCGGGAGGATCATCTGTCGGTGTCCATCGTCCTCAACCCCGGGACAATGCTCTGTCGGGGTCCCTCGTCCTCGCCCTGAGGGTGATGCTCCGTCAGGGTCTCACTCCCTTGTCTCCCGGGGATGTTTGTCAGGGTCCATCGCCCTCGTCCCAGGGCGATGCTCTGTCAGGGTTCATCGTCCTCGCCCCACGGGGATGCCCTGTCGGGGTTAGTCATTGTCCGGGGTCAGTGTTATGACTACTCCTCTACCTGCCCCCCCGCTTCTGTCTGCACGGAGCTGCTGCCGCCTCCGACCTGGGCCGGTTCACCCCTCCTTAGTCAACCTGGTGTCCCGCAGCTCCCCGCGGGACACCATATTGATGGCGGCCTTAGCTTGGACGCCCGCTCGGCACAGCGCACGGCAGCCCAGAACTCCTGGGCTCAAGCGATCCATCGGGCTCAGCCTCCCCGGCAGCTGGGACTACAGGCGCGTGCCACCACGCCCTTCAACAGTCATCCTCGCCCCGCGGGGCGATTCTCTGTCGGGGTCTGTAGTCCTCACACCGGGGGGATGCCTTGTCGGGGTCCGTCGTCTTCGCACCCGGGAGGATCATTTGTCGATGTCCATCATCCTCAACCCCGTGGCAATGCTATGTCGGGGACCGTCGTCCTCGCCCCCTAGACAAGGCTCTCTCGGGGTCTCTCGTCCTCGCCCCAGGAAGGTGATCTGTCAGGGCCCGTTGCCCTCATTCCTGGGCGATGCTCTGTCGGGATCCCTCGTCCTCGAACCAGGGCGATGATCTGTCGGTGTCCGCCGTCCTCTTGCCCAGGGTGATGCTCTCTCGGGGTCCGTGGTCTCACCCTGGGGGCATGTTCTGTCGGGCCTCGTTGTCCTCGCCCCCGGGGGGATACTCTATCGCAGTCTGTCGTCCTCGCCCCCGGGGCAATGCCCTGTCTGGGTCCGACGTCCTTGCCTCTGCGAGGATCATCTGTCGGCGTCCGTCATCCTCGCCACCTCAACGATTTTTTTCGGTGTCAGTCGCCCTCGTCCCAGAGCGATGCTCTGTCGGGATCCCTCCTCCTCTCCTTGGGGCGATACTCTGTCGGGGTACTTCGCAGTCGTCGCGGGGGGATCATCTGTCAGGGTCTGTCGTTCTCACCCCGGGGCAGAGGCTCTGTCGGGGCCCCTCGTCCTCGCCCTGAAGGAATGTTCTCTCAGGGTCCATTGTCCTCGCCCCCAGGGGGATGCTCTGTCGGGGTCCGTCGTTCTCGCCCCCGGGGCAATGCTCTGCCAGGATCCGACGTCCTCGCCTTGGTGGGATCATCTCTCGGCGTCCATCGCCCTCGTCCCATGGCGATGCTCTGTCGGGGTCCCACCTCCTCTCCTTGAGGGGAGTTTTTGTCGGGGTTCGTCGCCGTCGTCCCGGGGGGATCATCTGTCAGGGTCCGTCGTCCTCGCCAGGAGGGATGATCTGTCGGGGTCCCTCGTCCTCGCCCCGGGGGGATGTTCTCTCGGGGTCCGTCGTTCTTGCCCCTGAGGGATGCTCTGTTGCAATTCCTCATCCTCGCCCCCGGGATGATGATTTTTCGGCGTCCTTCGCCCTCGTCCTAGGACGATAATCTGACGGGATTCATCATCCTCGAACCGGGAGGATGCTCTGTAAGGGTCTGTCATCCTCGCCCCCAGGGGGATGCTCTCTTGGGGTCCGTCGTCCTCGCCCCGGGATGATGCCCTGTCTGGGTCCGTCGTCCTCGCCCCGGGAGGATGATCTGTCGGGCTCCATCGTCCTCGCCACCGGGGCAATGCTCTGTCAGGGTCCGACGTCCTTGCCCCCGAAGGGATCATCTGTCGGAGTCCATCATCCTCGCCACCTCGACGATGTTCTTTCGGTGTCCGTCACCTTGGTCCCTGGGCGATGCTCTGTCAGGATCTTTCCTCCTCTCCTTGCGCGGATACTCTCGGAATGGGTCACAGTCGTCCTGCTGGATCATCTGTCAGGGTCCGTCATCCTCTCCCGGGGCCATGCTCTGTCAGGGTCTGTCTTCTTCACCCCGTGTCCATCGTTCTGGCCCAGGGGGGGATGCACTCTAAGTGTCCACCCTCCTCATCCCAAGCAGAGGACCAGGGAGCGGGGTGTCACCATCGTTATGCGTGGAAATATGTGTGTGGGGCGGAGCGTGTCAGGTCACGCGGTCTTCCTCCACCATGGATGGGGGCCGGGTGATCTGTGCTCATCGCGGTGTAGGCTCCGGGGGTCTCCGTGGTGCAGAGTCACAGGTGGGGTCTCCGCGCCCTTCGTTGCTGGGCAGGCGGCACAGAGCGGATCTCCGCCTGCTCCGTGGGTCTCCTCCCGGTGCGCTGCTCGGGGCTCGTCTCCCAGGGACCCCTCCTCCTCTTTCCGCCGCCGTCTCTGCTGAGGGCCCGAGCCAGCGAGATCTTTATATACCCAGACCAAGCCCCGCCCCTTTCAGGCACAGCCAATAGGAGCCCAGAAACAAGCGTGGGGGCGGAGCACCCAGCGTTGCTCATTGTGATGACACAAAGAGGAGGCGTGGCCACAGCGTGACCGAGCGTTCTGATTGGTCGGAAGGAGAAAGAGCAGAAAAGGGGCGTGGCTCAGGCCCGGGGTGGGAGGGGCAGGTGTGAGGGCGGGGTGGGGGCGGGGCCAGGAGTCACACCAGGATTTTGGGAGCAGCTCCGGGCCCTCGTTCCCTCCACAGCCATCCTGGGCCCCTTCCGGCACTGCAAGAAGCAGAGGAAGGGGTCTCTGGGCGTCCCAGCCCCATTCCAGAAGTCAACAAGTGTCGACAGCGTGACGAGAAGTTGCAACACTTATGGCTACAAGGTCTTTTCAGGATTTATTCACGAATAACACGCTGCCAACAAAGACAATTATGTTTTCAATTCAATACTAAGGTTTTGTCTAATTGCAGTGTGAACTTTCTTAGCCAATCCTGTTCTGGCACACAGACCTAGTCTAAGACTTTTTGTCACATCTGCGACTAATTTTATTCTTCTTTTTATCATAAAATCTACAGCTAAACTTTTCTCACCTAAATACATCTCTGCTTTAATCTACATTTTGCTTCTAGCACCTAAGTTGGAAGCATTTCCTGAGGCCTCTGGTCAAATCCTGTGGTTTTTTTCTAGGCTTTGATTGACAGGCCCAATGTCGAGAGAATTCCTTGCATTTTGAATTCCAACAGAATCTCACAGACCCGAGGCTCTCTTGTGACACAGTAGGGTTTGTTGGAACCAAGGGCAGCATTGTGACACCCCAGAACCTCACGGAACCGAGTGTCCATCGTGACACAGCGGGGCCTGGGGAAAGGAAATCTCACTGCCAAAGCATTTCTGGCTGATAAAAGTTTGATTTGGGCCAGTTTTATCTGGGCCAACACCCAGGGATGCTCGAGGGTCTCCATCCCTCTGGGCCTGGGAAATGCTCGAGGTGGCCGGGGGGTTTCTGTCCCTCTCCCTTGGGGGTGGGGTCTTTATCCCTCTGGGGACACCGCAGGGTCTCTGTCCCTCTCACCCGAGGATGAGCGCCCCGAGCATCCCCCGGTGTGACACGGCCAGAGATCCCCAGCCCTGAGCATCCCCCGGTGTGACACGGCCAGAGACCTCCAGCCCTGCCATTCCCCCCAGGTGAGGCCCGAAACCCCCCAGACCGCCCAGGGAGGAGGGGAACAAAGACATCCC